>OZ008355.1:14215568-14374201 GCA_963931975.1 Cataclysta lemnata
GGTGCGCATGTACGTGGGCGCCGACGCCTCACACGCGCTCACCGAGTACGACCTCAAGAAGGCGCTCGACCTCGCCGACCACGTGGCCGACGCCGAGCTGCGCGACGAGCTGCGGCTGAGGGTGAGGCCCCTAACGTCCCCCCTGCTGAGGCGCAGCCCTTCCCTATGGGTGGAACAGTATGAAGAGTAGAAGTGTCCATAACGCTGGCCCAGTGCGGGTTAGTGGATATTGACGACTGCAGATGAAGCCGGGACCGACGTCTTAACGTAGGAAATCGAGATAGTAAATTTTTGATCACCCATCCATTCGATGACCGGCCTTAGCGAATATTGCTTAGTTTACGCAATCGCAGGCCGAGCGCCCTGTGCCACAGTGCTAGCGACGTTGTCACCACTACAACGCAACTCTTTTCTGTTGCTAAACCACGCCTATTTAGTTCCGAAGGGGTAGCATATTTGAACTGACTCATGGGGCTCGAAGGACCATATGTACGAGCGGGCAGCGAGCGGTTGTAAGGCGCCGTTTCTCGCAGGTACAGAATTGTAAGGAATCACTCCAGGGATTAGCCCTGGCAAGTAGCTGGACTGATGTGATAGGGAGCTATTCTAGGAAACAGCCCTGGCTGGCAGCGAGGAGGTGGTTGTGAGAGCCAACACCGTCGATTGGAATCTAATTTACTACTGATTTAATTATATGAATATCTTGGTGGACGCATTGATAGATGTTATCTCGCTATTTGGTGTAAACTACCAACGATGCGCTCGGTTGACGTCTGCTGTATATAGGTGGCCTTGCTGCTAAATCTGCTCATATGTCGAGCATTGTTTGAATCCAATATTTGACTCATGGCTCGAACAATCCCCGTTTCGCCCATTTTAATAGGTCCCATGTAATAGGGGGCGAGCTTATACAAGTAATTTCTGTGTTTATACATTAAAGCGAGTGATTGTATGTCCCCTTCCCGGCAGGTGTGGTGCGCGAGCATCCGGCGCGACGACTGGTCGTCGGGGGCGGAGGCCGAGGGCGCGGCGGAGGCGGAGCCCGAGCCCGTGGCGCTGCTCAGGGACAAGACGTTCTTCCGCCTCGTCGACCTCGTGCACGTCATGGGTGAGTGGCCGAGGCATGGAACGGGCTTTCGAAGCAAAGACCTCTGACCCGTGCCCCCCGCAGGCGGCGACCTGGAGCTGCTGCTGCCGCCGGCCGAGGACGTGCTGACGGCGCGCGAGCTGGCCGACCTGGCCGCCGACGCGCGCTTCCACTTCCTCATCAAGTACGGCTACCAGTGCCTCGTGGCCCAAGACCATCTGAT
Organism: Cataclysta lemnata; assembly: GCA_963931975.1. Classification (NCBI taxonomy): domain Eukaryota; kingdom Metazoa; phylum Arthropoda; class Insecta; order Lepidoptera; family Crambidae; genus Cataclysta; species Cataclysta lemnata. The sequence continues at coordinate 14,216,879 of OZ008355.1, forward strand.
GGCCGACAATTGAACCTTGCTGCTGAAATTATCATTAGTTGGACGCGTTCGTGATATTTTTGTTAGTTATCAGTGCTGTTGTTGCCAGTTTTTAAGGGCCTGTTTCACAATCGACGAGAAAGTTCGAAGTTCAATTGACATATATTTCATATTACAACTGTCAAATGATCTGCGAAGTAAGCTACTTCGAACTTACTTGTCGACTGTGAAACAGGCCCTCAATGTAATTAAAATTGTAATAGCTAAATAAATATTTCCATCTAAAATTGTAATATTAGCGATAGCCAGTTTTGGTTTTTATTTTCTGTAATTATTTAAACGGCTCCTATTATTTACGGATTAATTATGTAAAACCTTCCACCAATTTTCAGCAACACCTCGTGAATTATAATTTGGTTTATGATGTCAAAAGCACTTAGGCTTGAGTTCACTAACGCGTAAAACAAGCGATTAAAAGATAACCCTCAGTTTTTGACAGTTCTTCCATACGGTAAAATGTTAAAAATCGACAGTTAAATCTTAATTGCCTGTTTATGTGTTGGTGAACTCTAGACCTACTGTGACAACATTTAAGATCTTGATGCCGCGGGTCATTTTAAACTATAGACATTATTTTATGTTATGACAGAACTTTTGAACCGAAACTCCTCATTCACTAAACCGGCCCTTGCTAATTCTAGAAAAAGCCGACGACCTCAAATAGTTTAATGTTAGGTATAAGTCATTATTACATAAATGATTATAACAATTGCTATATGTATCAGCATAACTCGACTCAACCAAATCAAATAGTGGGTAGTAGGAGGAATAAAATATGATTTTTTTTTAATAGTTATAAACTATTACATACTTGGTTTATTGAGATTTTAGATTTGTGAAACCGGATTTTAATAACTTTTATTTTAGATTATGTTCTAATATTCATAATTTATATTTTATAAAACACAATGAGTCGATTTTGTTGTTACATGTATCGTCCACCAAGAAAGTAAGATAAGTTAATTTAGCATTAAGCTTAAGTGATAATACCAATACCATGGGTTATTATTAAATTACGTGTCGCAATGGGAGTTAATCCGAGATCGCTCGACTTGTGTGTAGTTCTTTATTTTTTAATTTTATATTATTTTGTTATGACTTAAAGGATATTTTAATAGTAAAAGTCGAGTGATTTTGCAATAACACGCACCGCGGCAAAATGAACTCACCATTCGATGAATTCAAACGACTGACTTAGGTGTAAGTTAGTTAGAGATAAGAGGGCTACGCCACGTCCTTAGTTTAAACAATCCCCGTTTAACGCGGCTGCCACTACAAAAATGATCATCAATTGATCATTTCCCGTCTATTTAAGAAAATATATTAAGTTTCAGTTACAAAAAATTACGCCATGTTAATTAAAATTTTTTTCTTATTCATCATAATTCCTGATTACCACTATAAATTGTAATTGTAAAGTCTGGTCAATTATAAACAGTTTTCTCAGCGTGGCGCCCTCTAGGCTAGTAGGGAGTACCTAGTACTTAAGATTTGTTTTGTGTTGATCGCTTCTCTTTTTTCGTTTCATTTCTAGACAGTACGTGTGGTAGTTTTTAAATGAACTAGCTATCATAATCATCAACAGAGGTTGTCTTGGACAGGCACTTAAATTATGTCTGTCATTGCCAGCACTAACTGCCACACTCAGAGACGTCAAATAACTTTAATCTAGACCATAGACCCGGCAAATATAGCGACTAGTTTTAAATTGTCATTTATTCATATCATTAACGTTATTTGAGGTCTCTGAGTGCTGCAGTAAGTCGTCATAAAAGTGAAATAGTGTTCATGATTGAGACTGCACAAGACTCCAATTATAGCCTCAGACAACTTACAGTGTAATATAAAATTTTAATTTGGTCTTTCTTAGTATACCATAGCAATCATTCTGTGTTGTTGACTGTGTTTTGTATTTGTATTTTTAAAAATCATTATATTTTATTAATAATAATCTCATCGTATTAAAAATGTGTCCTGTTAAATTTAATATCACTGTATTTTTTATATTCACGATTTGTTAATTGTTATGATTTATCTAAAAATGTTGTCGTCCATCATTAAATAAAGCATTTAAAGAGGCAATTGTTGTTATTAATACCTTGTGTAATAATTTTATTTCCAACATTTAAAACACCGAGATTTAGTACTTTGCCTTAAAAGAAATTGCTGCTAGAATAAAAACTAATATTTAATACGGTATCAAAATATTTGCAGGTTTTCTTTCCGAGTAGAGCAATTTTAGGATAATCAACTTTAACATTTAGAAATCCATGAAAAATTGGATAGCTTGTGTTCAACTGGACTTCGGGGAACCCGAGTGGTGGAGGGCAAACCTACAGCATACCCATACCCAAGATGGTATTAGGCTGGTGGCCAACTGTAAAACTTGCCGAAACTTTGAGCATTATTTATTGAAATGTGACCCAGTCTGTCGACATGGTCCTTCCCATCAATTTTCTGTGCATTCATGAATCACTAGCTAGCATCTTTCTGGTGCAATGGATGATCATTTTGATTCATTGAAAAGGGAGTATGGTTTGATGACGTCTAATAGGATCTGAATGGAAGAGCAAACGCCGTATTCTACGCCGACCCCTGATTGGGCTGGGAACAGGCCAGGATTGGTGATTGTGAATCTTGTAAAGAAGACATAAATGCAGTAAGTTAAACGTTATTTGTTGGTGTTGAAAGAGTGATTGATGATTTTAGGGATCTGAACAAGAAGAAAATAATCATACATTATGCCAAAGGCTCGGGCCATTCACCATCAGGTTCTGTTGTTAGCTCGTTAGTACCGAAAACTCGAGTACTATCAACGGTACTTCGGACTAGGTACCTAAATCTGTAAAATTTGTTGTTGTTAGTAGTAAAACACAGAAAGAAGCACAGAGTCGATTGAGAAAATTTGACATATGGTAGTCCGACGTGCTGACTGTACATTGTAATCATACCAGACGATGACTTTGACGGCTGGTTTGGACGATCAGTCAGATTGCTGGCTATCGGCCAAGAGGTCTCGGGTTCGAATCCTGGTAGAGGCAAATTCATATACCTATGTTTATGTTGTACCTATTATTATAAATGTTTCTATGTAAGTATATTAGTATGCAGGTTAAAATTTGTTCGTTATATTTATCACAAGTGCTCGAAACTACTTACTTTCGGCTAGATGATAGGTGTGAGTGAGAAATATTTAAGTATTTATTAAATGACTTGAGTCGATTAGGTGCAGTCGTGAGGTAAGTCGGCTCAACCCCGAGGGAGTCGCATCGGGAGGGCCATACTTGGTACTCCGTAGTTGTCACTCGCCGGGCAGCCGCCGCGAGCGACGCATGCGTCCTGCCCCGGCCGCTCACCGCACGCGGCACGCACTCGCGAACACACAACCCGGTCTCTCACAAGTGCTCACGCCAGAGGAGTTTATTTATTTGGTGGATTTGTCGGGAATGCTGTGAATACCAGTTGTACTCACCGATTTGCTGCCACCGTATCCGACAGGCTCTATTGTAAGTTAATTGTTTTTGCGCGTGTTATTCTGGACAGTTTTCACGATCGAACAATCCAACAATAACATTGTTGTTACATTTGTACACATTTTAATAGAATAGCATCGCATAGAAATAATCAAGTCTTTATATAATTCTAACCAAGCTACTGCGATTGTTTTGTAGAATAATTTGCCTTTTAGTGCTTAAAATTCAGCTAGCGATCAGTAAACTTAGTTCATACTTATTATTACTTACCGGTTTATGGGAGGTACTATTTTTTATGTATATCTATTTCCCCACTTGCTCAATATGAATCTAACATTCATATTATAAATACGAGGTAAAGGTATTTAAATTAATTTAATCTGCTCGTTAAGGGAACGGCAGGTAGAGTGAAATGTGAACGAGACTGTCAAGTGTTTACTTATCTAACGGAACATCAACACGCGGACGCGGCTATATATTAAATTTTAATTTCGCTAAGTACATTTATATGGGGGTAATGTAATATTTTCTTATATTCGCAGAACCCCTGTTATAGTAGATAATAATAAAGGATCAAAGTCTTATCCATGTCGATTGCGATTTCATGAAATCTAACTTTTAATCCAGGCTCTATTTCATAATTTTTTAGTTTTAAAACAATCTTTATAGTAAACTCTATAAACAATATAATTTGAAGAGTAAATTCCAAAGGATGTTGTTGACTATTCACACCCAACTGAAACATATTTAGAGAAACGCAATCAATAAAGCGCTTTTTAAATCTATCAAATGGACGTTGAAAAGATTATGATTCCGCTTGCACAGGTCGGTAAGTGCTGCTTGTGATTGCTCACGCTCTAGTAGGCACAGAGAACGCCGCGTAGTCCTATTTATTATTGTCATTTACTTGCCTCCTAAACCGATCACTGATCACAAGCTCTCCATCTAATTCTAGAGAAACATCCTCCGTCGTAAAACTATCTTGTGATCATAGACCGCCGTGTGGTGACGGCAGAGCAGAATACAATTGTCACCACCCCAAATCTCTCCCGCGGGTATCGTACAAGGCGACTAAGGGTTAAAACAGTGATGAGGAATGGGCAGCAGCGTTCCTCTCATACCACCTAGCAATGTACTGCGTTTTTCGTGTCCGATAAATTGCACGCAACCTATTAGGTACATAGGACCTAACATAATTGGCGAAACGTTGGTGTTAATTCACCTCTGTACTATCCTTTCAGGGATTTAGGCGTGATTTTATGAATGTACTATGTATTAGGTATAATTACAGCCTACATGATTTGTGTACAATATATTTTTTGAACTTCTATTATCTGGACGATTTCCAGAAATAGATTATAAGAGTGTAGATAAATCAGTCATGCTCTAGTTATAACTTAGATGATAAATGTATTTTTTATGTAGAACCCTAAGAATAGAAGCGAGCGAAAAAAAATGTCATGTTAGCCACAATTTCATGTTGACGTCCCAAGAACTCATTACTATTGCGATCCTTACTCAATTTTCTTTGGGTATTGTTGTAATGCGCGGCGGTCGCGTGCTAGGGCCAATTCAGTGGCAGTTTGACGGCAATTAGGGCAATTGTCTCAGGCGGTTCTGCCCAGCTCGGATAGAAGGAGAGGGCAAAAAATTAGGGACTAAAATACACATGCCAAAAAACAAACTCGTTTTCCTTTCTTAAAAATTCTCCGCCTAAAGAGTGCTCTACATACCTACCTAGTACTCTTGTATTATTTAATCCCAGTAAGTATACCTGTTATTGATCAAAGGCCACTCGTATTTGTCATTTGATACCAAGCGTATTGATTAATGTTTCCTATAATAAGACAAGTACTTACCTAGCTATAAAAAATGTTCTACAACTGTTGAGTTGTATTAATTCAATACTGAAGCTTCTTACATTTCCCGTATCAAAAATTTGTTTGCTAAATTTTACATAATAAGGTACTACTCGCACATAAGTACCTAGACTTATTTGCGAGTACCTAGTAATTAGGGGTCTAGATGGTCCCATTGATTTAGATTAGGTACCTTCTAGATATTGTGTCAACTAACTTTTCAGAATACGTTTATTTTTGTACCAAAGGCATACTATTAAGTTTACCCACTGGGTTTTCTGCTTCTTTGTTTAAACTATCAATTAAATAGTGATTGGTTACTTAATTTTCCTTGCTGAAGAGATCGCGGTAATCGAGGACAACTTAGCGCCAACCTGTGACTGTGACCACAATCGAATCGTGACATTATTATTAACGAAACACTCCGCGTTATCATGTCCCTGCGATCTAGGCAGTTTTACGTAATTCTTGGTTTCCCATAGACATTGCCGTGTTGGTCGCGCGGTGAGAAAGCCTGACAATCGTCTCCATGCACAAGGATTGCTTCACGTTCGTTTTTCGCCTTCGTCGCCGATGCCATTGTGTGCAAATCAATCGACGCTATTATAGGTTGGTCTGCCGATTACCGTCTCCCGACTGATATTGTTGGAATACTAAACTCGGTTAGCAGTTAGTCATCAAATTATGGTTTTTGTGTTAGATCGTTATCGTTGTCAAGGGTAGAGCTGCAGTAAATATTTAAAGATTAATGATTGGAGGACTAAACGTTTTATTGCTTGCGTATCGGACGTTCCAACTGCCCTCTATAAAGGATTGCTTGTTGTTAGTAGGTACCTGACTTGTAAATATAATAATAAAGGTAAAATTAGACCTATACCCCGGAATAACTAATATTTCGCGACTGTGTTTTCAGATGTGCAAGCAAATTATGATGGAAATCTAAGCCTCGGACATTTAGGTACAGAGTAGTTTACTACTCAATTCAAAAAATAAAGACGTTAAACTCGCATTGTACCTAAGAGTTCGATAACTGACAAGTTCCCTTATCGATCAAGTTGCGGATTCGATAACGTTTTAATAAAGCAGTTTACGGCCATATACATAGTACGCATAGGTATCTGAGATTCAGAACAATTTGTGATAATAACATAGCCAGCCCCTATGTGTTGAGGGTTCCAGGTGAAGCTCGATTCCATCTTCGGGCCTTATCGTCACTTATCATCAGGTAAGATGAAGGCCAAGAGCTTCCCAGCCCACCTTAAAATGAAAAGTTATATTCGATCCCCGAGTTTGAACAACACAGCTCCCCAAGTCCCCAATAGCAACACTCGAATTAGGTAAAATTGCTAGTTTTTCCACGTCCTTGCCGCAAACGGACCGGCGCGTGGGAGACACGACGACGTCAAGTGGTTCACGCATTAGCGTAATGCGCCGGAAAAATTGTAATAAGCAGGTGGCGTGTTGTCATTCGCCTGGTTTCCTCGTTCCAGTAAAGAGGATTTCCCTCTTTGAGGCAACCAGATCACGTAATTTTAGGAACCTCGTTGATGAAAACTTAATTTTGCTACAGGACTGCGAGGGCTCTACATTATTCCTACTTCTTATTCCTGCCCTGTTCCCAGTTTATCTGGGGTCGGCGCATTGTGTATCGGGCAGACATCATCAAGCCATCTACACTCTCTTTTGATTCATTACACCGAAAAGGTGCTAGTGATGAATAAATGTATAGAAAAGAGACATAAAATAAGATGTCTAGAGGCCGATGAACGGAGAGAGTGATTGGAATGACAAGATTCTAATCCATACCTAATATTCAAGGTTTTGGCTTAAGTTTTACAGCCGGCCGCCTGCCTGATACCAACCCTCTTTGGTTATTATTGCTCTACATTATTTCAACATTACTGTTAAATACTCTTAACTTCTCCCTGCCATTATCCTACTCTTAAAAACTACTTTTCAAAAATCTCAGCGGCCAGTTATTCTAAACTTAATGCAAATAAAACAATACACTCGGTAATTTTACACACAGCTAGCTAATTAATGCAGTTAACTGAGAATCTCATCTCAATATTTAGGAACATTAAAGTTAACTAACATATTTGGATACGAAGTTCTTTAATTAATTACTTAAATGACAATGCTTAAAACCGCATTATATAACGTTATTGAGTCTTGTATTAAAATAGAACAGTTAGACAATGCGAATATGATAATTTCTGCCCATTGACTGAATGTTGAGTAATGTCTCAATGATTATGCAGTACTATAATATAAGTTTTAATTGCCTTGTTGTTTTAACTATCTTAAACACGATTGCGAATAACTGTTCGGGCGAGGAACAAAGCAATTAAAAGGGTAATTACCCAACCAAATTAGCATTACAAAGAAAGTGCAAATATTCCCGTAGCACGGCTGCCAGCGGAGTTGCGCCCGCGCACGCACCCGTCACAAAGCGTCGCCGCACCCACTTCCGCGGTGAATGGGCAGTGTTGTGCCAGTTTATCTGCCCGCGGTTTATTTACTATGGGTAGATAAAAAGGGAAATAGGTATACACCATGTACCAGAAATATCGCACACCCATGATCACTAACTTAGTCTGCTAACTTAGTCCTTTAAAAACTATGGTGATATCAAAAATTCAAAATCACTTTACAGTGCCCGTGGTCCCCCCGGGACCACAGCCACTGTAAAGTGATCGAAACGTCGGGTTAAATAATTAATATGCCAAACACCAAATTATACGCGAGTCTTATTCGTGAAAGTTGTTTTATTTCAAGTCTATAGTATTTATGCATACCTATTAATAATTTTCTGTATGCGATTTAAAACTTTATTCTAATATAAGCCAACGTACGAAAATTATACATGTCAACAGCAATAAAGGCGCTGACTTTTGTTTATTAAAAAATCTTTATGTCCACGATCAGTTTACATTCTTGAAACTGTTCATTCTAGTTCTAATAGTAGCGTAAATTCATGCATCTGACATAATTGCGCCTATTACAGCATACCGTGCTGAGTACGAAAGATTATTAAATCAATAAGTGCCGAGTGCAGGGCTCTCATGTAGCGTATTCTGTAAATGTATCCGACGGCTAATGCCGGGACAGACGAATCTGCGGAGAACATAAACAGGGTGAGTATTTTGCTCACCCCCTTCGTGAGAAATATTATCTATACTAATATATATAAAGCTGACTGAAGAATTTGTTTGTTTTGTTGAACGCGCCAACCTCAGGAACTATAGACTCAAATTGAGAAGTTGTGTTTGATAGTCCATTTATCGAGGAAAGTACTTATAAACTGACATTAACGCGAGCGAAGCCGACGGCGACCACAAGTCTCGAATAAGTTTACTGCAATTCTGTTACGCCGTTCATCAATAATTTTAATACAATAGAGCTATTGTGTCCAGTTTTTGGGATTTAAATAAGCTCGCACAGAAACAATTGTTACATTTATTTTTTAAATAATGTTTACCTAATGTTTTCTTATATTTGCACGAGCACTACACATTTGAAATAAAACAACTTTTACGGATAATGTTTACCTTATAAACTCAACTTACATGATTAAACACTGTATATCATTGCACATAGTTTTAGCACATTTAATCACAAACTTCGGGACGAAAAATTGGGAGGAAAATAGACGTTTATCAGTTTTATTAAGGCCGTGTGGTGTCGGCAGAGTAGAATACAATTGTCACCACCCCAAATCTCTCCCGTGGGTGTCGTACAAGGCGACTAAGGATAAATCTGTGATGAGGAATGGGCAGCAGCGTTTCTCTTATACCACCTAGCAATGTACTGCGACACTTTTGTGCCCGATATATGGCAATAGGCTCGCCACCTATTACATGGGACCTAACATAATTGGCGAACCGTGGGTGCTAGTTCACCTATGCCTACCCCTTCGGGGATATAGGCGTGATTTATGTATGTATGTATGTAAAGATATTTCCAAACGATATGCTTTCCATCGTTCTTCTGGAACCTATTACACTCATATCCCGAATATGTAAGTAATGTATTTTAATTAATTTCACCAAACGAAGCCAAAGTATACAGAATACAACTATACATATTGTTAATCTAGATAAATGCTTAACATGGTTCAACTTAAATAACGTCAGCAAATACCTAAATAAAAATAAAGAACTCACTAGCCACGCCATTTCATTTTGCCTTTGCAAAAAATGCATAAAGCGATGATAACAATAGGTATTGTATTTAGAAATAGGCCTAGTCAATCAATTACTGTGCAGAGCAAACGGTAGCCACCTTCCATGATCTTAATTTGTCGACAAATGTTTAAAAGCATTTCAAACGAACATTGTTTAGCCGGTACCAAACTAAAATATTCAAATCGTCTTGCTCTTTGAAGTAGAGACGCGTTCTCACAATTACAGGCGTAAACAAACAACATTATCAAACTTTGTGTAGGCGACCTTGCGGCTGTGACTTGCGTGTCACATCAACTATAACATGTTAATGGCGATCATACAATTATGTAGTGAGCACGCGTTCACACATCAGAAGTGCTACTTTATTGTAGAGCAATTGACGTTCTTATTTTTTCTGCCCTGTTCCCTGTTTTTGGGTTCGACGCTGTATGTTTTCTCTTCCATTCATATCGGTCAGACATCATCAAGCCCTCCATTTCCATCACACCGGATAGGTGCTAGGGGTGAATGCATGTATAGAAAAGAGATGAACGGAGACAGTGATTGGGATGACAACATTCCAATTCATACTGCTCATTGTTTTGGCTTACGTTTTCCTGCCTGACACCAACCCTATTTGGGTGTAATGATCAATAGGTCTACATTCGTTGTAGAGCAATTTGTCGTTATTTAAAAAGAAACTAAAGTTTCTAACCGATGTTAAAGGTCTACAGCCGAAATTTCGCTGACCTAGATTCGTATTTAGTGGAGGGGCCCGCCACCTGCTTGCACCCTTCCCTAGTGAGGGGTGCCCGGGGTCGCCGACCTCGGCGCTCAAGGTCAGCGGACGATAAAGCTATCTTTGCAGAAAGCTTTTTGGTGATAATGTTACGTTTGTAAGTTTATAAATTTGTTAAATCAACAAACGTAGAATCTTTAAATCAATATAAATTGGATCAATATAAGCGCGCGCTCGGCCTGCGAATTTGTAAACAAAGCTAATGCTCGCTAAGGTCGGTCATTGGATGGCTGCAAATTACCCAGATACTATTAGGCTATACAAATTTCACAATTATATTATTACGGGCCCAATTCAATTTATTTGTGGTGAGGATGGATGACGACGCAGGATGACGTAGTGAACCAATTCCCGAGCTTTCTTATCGCGGGAAAATGAAGCACCACAAAATGTTACCACTTTCTTCTTTCAAATATTGAAATTGTGTACAGCAAGCAATTCCGATTGCGTATATTGCTACGCTGCGAAGTAATGTCGCTAAGGCCGGTCATTGGATGGGTGACCAAAAATGTATTATCTCGAGCACCAACCCGCACCGAACCAGCATGGTGGGTTACGGCCCAATCACCCTATATTCTTCCATCCACAGGGAAGGCCCGTGCCCCAGCAGTGGGGACATTAAAAGGGCTGGTGATGATGATGATGAGTGACGACGTCGAGTGGCGTTCTGTACGTTAACGTGTTTGAAATGAAATGAAATGCTGAAATGAAATGAAGAAGAAGTTAAGACATGTTACGTGAGAAGCGTGAGCTGTAACGTTGACTCCTGTACTTCATCGGAGGCTTCACGCATGAGCGGAGCGGGCGCGTCTGGCCCGCGCTGCCCCATTCGCCATTGGACCGTGACCCTGCACCGTTTAAAAGACCAACAACACTCACTATGTTGTCCATAATATGTGTCCGTGGAGCATGTCTCAGCGGGCCTAGCACGGGGACGTGGACAAGTCTCTCTCCACCACTTGACAGGGTTTGGTCTCGGAGTTTAGTGGGAGTTAGAGCGCAAAGAAAAGATTGTCTTTCCCCCGAAGGAGATGTGTCCGCGTCCTGTGCTCCGTCATGCGTTTGAATGATTTTTAATGTCTGTTTTGATTTAGGGACTTTTGCTTTTAGCTCATGTTACAAATTGGTTCAGATTCGGTGGATTTTGGGTCAACTAAGAGACATTGAAATACATTCATGTCGATTTTACTAATTGTAATGATCTGAAGATACCTCATCAGCAACTGTCATTCTCTATAAAATTAAATATTTTTACACTCGCAATTATTATGTTGCACAAAGTAGCATAAGCAGATAAGCACGTGTTATGGATACAAGATGACAGACAAATTATTTCAAAGACATCTTGACAGAGTTGAAGTAATACCCACTTTTCGCCAATTGGGTTACGTCCCATGTAATAGGTGGCGAGCCTATTGCCATCTATCCAAGAAATACGCGAATGTATTTTCTTCTCATAAAAAGAACTTTAAAACTCATTCGAATCACGCATTCAAGCACCGTAGACATTGTTGCATTGCAAATCAATTTTCAATCCGATAAAAAAAAGGAGAAGTAATCTACAAAGCGAGTACAAACCTCTGAACGGAAATACCGTTTAATGGAGCACACAAAAACTTCGTCAGTGCCAACCGTAGCATTGGTTAGGAATTACTTTTTCTCTCACCACAGCAATGGTATCTAGTTTATCGAAAACTGTTATTTACAAAAACTGCGGAAATCATCACAGAATAACCACGTCGCCATTTAGAATCATTCTATCAAATACTCGTTTACCTATTTCCAACTAGGACGAGTTCTGTGACAACGAGTAGCAAAGATGAAAGAAGAGATGTTTGAAAGGGATAGATCAATAATGTTTTCTTATTTTATTTCCAAGGGATAGATCAAAATATGAATTAAGACTATATTAAAAAATTGTTCGAATGATCTATTTAATTACGGTTGTATGTAATTTAGAACCTCCGAATTTTTTCATACCGCATCGTATCATCACGCAAAGAAGCACGGCTTTAAAGTTCTTTATGAGAAAATAGAAAAATAGAACCTGTTTTCACGAGTACCTTGGTACTATTTTTTAGTGATTCAGTGCAAAATATTTATGACTCAACTTGAATAGTGGAAATATAAGAAATAAAGCTTCACTTACTTTATTTAGTCAGTATGCTGATATTTTGGCCTATATACGACTATATACGAGACTTTAGTCTTACTCTGTCATCATCATCACCAGCCCTTTAATGTCCCCACTGCTGGGGCACGGGCCTTCCCTATGGATGGAAGAATAGGGAGATTGGGCCATAACGCTGGCCCAGTGGGGGTTGGTGGGTATTAACGACTGCAGATGCAGCCGGGACCAACGGCTTAACGTGCCTTCCGAAGCACGGTGCCACTCGAGATAATATATTCTTGGTCAACCAATGACCGACCTGAGCGAACATTGCTTAGTTTACGCAATCGCCGGCCAAGCGCGCTATGCCACTGCGCTAGCGAGCTCCTCTTTCCCTCTAGTCTTACTTACAGAGGAGAGTCAAGCGAAAACATCAGCTGGGCAAATAATCCGAGTCATTCCGGTAACGATAACCGTAGCACAAGACAACTATCTAAATCGTGAGCTTTTAGTGGGAAAAAATCTACCTGAATGTTGACTAGCTAATACTGATAAGATATTTTGAACTAACATTGACATAACATATTATGTTTGGATGTGCTTAAGCACAGTCACTATTTCACCCGGGGTAGTCGTGGAAGGCGACTTAGGTTTCGAAGTATATTCAGGACATTCACTGATATAGATGCCACTGCTCGTATTACAAAATCCAGCAAAAAAATTATCAACATGTTCGATATATCGTAATGAGCTTGCGCTTTGTTTACATGATAGAGTTTTCTAACGAAGTGAAATACGGATGTTCTGTTCATAATATACATTTGGCAAAAATATATGACATTTTAAGTACTACATATTTAAATTTAAAAATCTTTGGGAGCCGTATTTTGACCTTATAATGGGGACCAGTAGCCGAAGAGGCAATGAACCGAAACACACAATACATACAAATAACACACAATACATTATACATATATATAAAGGACTACATCCCGACTCTTCACATACCTAAAGCAGGCTCAAAACTAGTTTTCTAAAGGAGGCCCTATAACAATAAAGTCGTAGCAAAATGCTCCGCCACATTGAATGTCATGAATGGGAGCTAAATGAATGTCCTTTACGTATACCTGAATGTGGATATGTGGATGTACCTACAGGAAATAAGCACAACAACGACTTATTTGAAATCGCATTAATTTAACATTATTATGTAGGTATTTAATTAAAACTACATTATTGTGTTTTCAATATAAAGTGGTTGGCATTCAGTAGCAGTAGGTACTTTCAGTAAGTAATACTGGAGTACAATAAACTATACTTAAGTTTGTATAAGTATTTTTATAGAAAGAAAAATATTTAATTAATTGTATTGTTATCTTTATTTTCAAAATGTAGAGTATCGCACGAGTGCTATAATCTCTAGTTTAAAACACTTCCGATATTTTTTATGTTACTACTTCCACCGTCCGCCTGGCTTGCTACCACCATCTAAATCTGTCGCCATCACAGAACAGAGAATAACTGTTCTGTGGTCGCCATAATAATAATGTTGACAGTATTATTGTGTTCCGTCAATTTGTGAAATAGTAATAGAAATCTTTATTTGCTTAAATACTGAGTTACATATTGATGGTAAAATACAATGTAAAATAGGTTACAGTTTGATCATCAGTATCATACCTTAATTTTAGTAGGCATGCAAATGTTTCCAGAATTGGGAATTGAGAAGTTACAATTTATTTATTATTAACATATTAATTAAATACAATTTTAGAATAATAACAATGCATTTAAAGTCCCTATCCAATATAAATCATTAAATGTCACAATTATAATTATTTCTATGTCATTTCTCAAATCAATTAAATCTAAAAATAAGTAGTCAAAATATGTATAGACAGTCATAGATTGTGGTACATAACAATGGTATTTATGTCACATAATAATGATATCCATGTCAGATTTTCACACTTATTCCCTATGTTCTAAATATTCTTTTATTGAGTAAAAATTTTTGTCAATAAGCCAGCGGTTTAAATTGTTTTTAAATTTATTATTATTCATAGGTAAGTTCCTGATACCTGCGGGCAGCTTATTATAGACTTTAATAGCCATGTAATATGCATTTGTCTTAAATAGAGTTAAGTTACATTTTGGATTAGCTAGCACATTTTGTCTGCAATTTCGAACATTTACCTTTATCTGGCTAAATTGAGTAAAGAAGCAAGGGTATTTTTTTACAAATAAGCACATTTCTGAAATGTATAAACATGTTAGGTTTAATATGTTAAATTTTTTAAAAATGGGCCTACAAAAGTCTCTGCTGCGTATTCCACTTAATGCTCTTATACATTTTTTTTGAGCTCTGAAGGCTCTAATGAAATCGACACTATTACCCCACATTATTATACCATATCGTAGTACTGAGCATACGAAGCCATAGTAAGCTTCTAAAGCTATTTTGATGGAAACAATTTTTCTAAGTTTATTTAGTGCAAATACAAACCTATTAATTTTTTTGCAAACAATGTCTACATGATTTTTCCAGCTACAGTGCTCATCTAATGTTATGCCTAAGAATGGGGTCGAGTCAGTTAAATTTATTATTTTGTATTTTAATGTGATAAGATAGCCAGCCTCTCTGTGGCCCTTACTGTCATTTCAGGTGAGTTTAAGGTCAAGAGAAACATGTCTAGCACAAAAAAGAAATAAAATTAATATTTTACAATATCTATCGGTTGGTAAATGCATAAATTTTTAGTTGATACAACTAAAAAACAATATAATTAATATAAATACAATATGTTTAAAACATTCTACTATCTATTTTTTGTGTGTTTGTATCTATCGTCTATTTGTAATTAAGCTGATGTCTAAACCACCATTTGCATTTCACGATTGGTGGAAACACAAGAAAAAGTCGATAATTTGAACAAAGTGCTCTGTAAGCATAATATGAAGAAACACGATCGAGTCCAGGTCATGAGTGGTATAGCACTATATATTCTCTATATGAGTGGTCTAGCTCTATATATCTATCTAATGAGATGAGGGGTCTGAGCGGCTTGCCACGGTGTCGAGTTACAGGATGAGCGAGCGCACTGACGACGAGCAGGTAGGCTTAATGAAGGTTACTTCTTCATCCTCAGATCTGCGTATATTGGAACGGATTTTATGAATAACCGAAATATAATAATTAAACAAAAACGAAAACCTTAAGGATTCTCTAACAAAATATTCACCCGTTTACTTTCACTGTTTGTTTAAGTTTAAGAAAAATTTTCTTTTTTTGTTTAATTTATACTGAGTTGATAAGGATACCCTATTTTTTGTTTCTGTTCCGTTTTATCAGAAGCCCAAAAGATTAATTGGCCGTGTAGTGACGGCAGAGTAGAATACAATTGTCACCACCCCAAATCTTTCCCGTGGGTGTCGTACAAGGCGACTAAGGAGAAATCTGAATATGATTAGGAATGGGCAGCAGCGTTCCTCTTATAACACCTAGGCTAGCAATGTACTGCGACTTTTGTGCCCGATAAATGGCAATAGGCTCGCCACCTATTACATGGGACCTGACATATTTGGCGAAACGTGGGTGCTAGCTCACCTCTGCCTACCCCTTCGGGGATATAGGCGTGATTTATGTATGTATGTATGCATAACAATATTATGAGGATATTAAAATACTCATAAAAAATTGCTTGTCATAATGCGAAATGGGCAGCAGTATGTATGTGTCCAAAAGATTAATAAATTTTGGTCTCTGTTTTCGTAAGAGAAAGTATCAATCATAAATTATAAATATTAAAAGCTATTTATATAAATAACGTCAGTATCTTTATAGAATATAATTCAATGATGTGGAGATCCTTTTGTTCCTATTTAACGATTGCAAAATTTTAGGTCGATGGTTTTTAAAAATATACATTGACAGTCGTTTACGTTCTTCTATGAAAGTTCCCATAATAGCGCTGACCTTGGCGATGCATTATCTTAAAAGTGCGGCCACTTCGGCGAGCCGTTAACACCTCATAAAACATGATTCGGTTTATCGATAATCCCATAAACTCGTAGTTCAAAACTAGATAAATCATTTTATAATTTCAAAATATGCCAAGGTCACAGCAATAGTATCCAACTCGTTGGATGTGGGTGTTTGCCAGAAATAGTTAAAAATATTTTCGATGATTTTACGGTCAATAATTGAAAAGCGTGTCTAGTCATTGAGTGAATAACCTAATAAAGCTAAGGTATTTCCCTAATGCCATTTCGTTCTAATTTCTTAAAAAGTTTTCGCAGTCTCATTACAAAATATACTCATAGTACCTAGAGCCAGCAAATAAAACTTCCCAGAAGGATTTTACGGCTACAAAATGTTCCTTTCTTGAAACAGTATTATTACTACGTTAATTGTTCATTAGTTAATCAAGTCGTAGGAAATATTCTCACGCTCTCACCAGTCATCGAGAACTATACCTACCCCGAAAATGTGTAAAACACGGATATCACGTCAATATTTAAACAAGTCATTTTCATGACCTCTCTTTCTTTAAAGGTTTGTTTTCTATTCTAACAAAATGTATAATAATATTTAAAAAGAAGCTTCTTCTTCTTTTTGGTTAATCTTCTATTCAGTATGTTTCGCCAGTCTCATGTTTTTTGTTTATTTCAATGGTGATACTTTAACTCTACTTTAGATTTAAAAATAAATAATAATTACAGGTACTGAGCTTATGACAGGCACAGTTATGCATAAAACCTCAAGTTTTGGTTCAGCGGTCCCTATGACCGCTAATAGTGAATTAAATTTTTTATCCTCTTGTAAAACTTTACTAAGTACCTTCTCTAGCTATGAATCCACTTGCTGGAGTCAACTAACTACCTACGCTCATTTGTTTAGTAGAAGTTGACATCACTATAGTTAATTAGCTTCCAATTCATTAGATTACAGAAACATGCACTTTGTTTTTTAGCCGTAAGGCGTTTCGCTCGTGGTTAATTGCACGTAGGTGTAGAAGTCGAAAAGGTAGGAGCACAGTTAAGCGCGAACGTGTTCCGACACACGTCCCGTAACGGTTCTAATCCGGCGAGGGCCCTTTGAGCCCTGCGCCCCACTGACCCACTGTCATTTCAATTGCTACTTGCAATGGACTTGAAATCAAAAGGACTCTATTTATTCCCGATGAAGATCAGGCGGCAACCAATACCTCCTAATAGAAATGTATGCGTTCATTGCGGGCCTTGAGCTTTGCATACTGAAATCACAAAGCAAAGGTGAATTAATCAGTAACATTAAGTTAAAATTAATATTTTCGTAACTAAAAAATTACCGTGTGGTGACGGCAGAGTAGAATACAATTGTCACCACTCCAAATCTCTCCCGTGGGTGTCGTACAAGGCGACTAAGGATAAATCAATGATGAGGAATGGGCAGCAGCAGCGTTCCTCTAATACCACCTAGCAATAGCAAAGTACTGCGACTTTTGTGCTCGATATATGGCAATAGGCTCGTCACCTATTACATGGGACCTAACATAATTGGCGAAACGTGGGTGCTAGCTCACCTCTGCCTACCCCTTCGGGGATATAGGCGTGATTTATGATTGTATGTATGTATGTAAAAATTACCGGTTCCAATCCCCGGGCAAATGTGTATGTTTATCTCAAAAACAACTTAGCCTCTTTCCGATATCCAGCAAATAGAATAAGGACGTGTGTCTTTAACATAACATGAATAAATTACTAAAACCTCTGAAAAATAAAACAAATGTTAAATTTTAATTACGTATTGAAACAATTGAAAAGCTTAGGTTGTCTATCGGTATTCCTAATAATGGCATGCATAGAATGTAAAATGATTACCTAATTGATGAATAAAACGAAGATAGGTATTTTTTAACCAAACCTTTATATACCACAGTTCAGTGGGCAATGTTTTGCATGTCATAATGATGTTAAAATGAAAAAATGTAAACAGTGATTGCAGCAATTACTTCACAGTATGTATGGCTCAAAGAGGCTCGTAAACCTGCCGCACGTTGGTCGTCCGTTTGATGTCCGCGCGGCAGTGTGGTCGGCTTCTCATGTTTTACGAGGTGTAACAGCACTTTGTTGTGAGAATTGGAAGCTCGGCCTTGGCATAGTAGTTGATCTAAATTTTCACTATTTACAACGCTTACCACTATTATTAATTTAGACATTGTTATTTTTATTGTAAAGGACAAAGACAGCGATGAGTAATGGGCAGCAACATTTCTCTCATACCGCCTAGCAATGTAATGCCATTTATGTGCCCCATAAATTATTATGGCAATAGGCTCGCCACCCATTACATGGGACCTTACATTACTGGCGAAACGTGGGTGCTAGTTCACCTCTGCCTACCCCTTCGGGAATATAGGCGTGGTTTATGTATGTATGTAGTTGCATCCAATAGTCATATCACCTCATTTCGATAGATAGTTTTAAAGCCCAGTTAGATAGAATTCGGATCATTTTCTAATTACGAAACAAAGGAAAACAGCAAAAAATCGAAAGATTATCACCCGAACACTGAAACGCTACTCAAAATTTGTGCACTGCTTATAAAGTTAAGTGGAAAATACTGATCACAACAGTGAAAGGGGTAAAAGTCAATCTACTTAAATGTTGAGCCGAACTCAAACTTTGTGTAGCGGTTCAGTATTCGGGGGTAAGGATCCCGATGCTTTTATTTTTACTTTGCAAAGCTTTCGCAATAAGGGTCTAATTCGCCGGGCAAAGTTGGATCATCAGCGATCGTTCGGAACGTGCTTACACTCCAGTAGCGGATATTTCTTGAGTTGGTTCGCGAGGCGCATGCTGATGTGTCGCCCTGTGGAATCTTCTAGAATTATTGGCAAACTTGAGAGTAAAAACTTAATAACAAAAGCGCACTAAAAATGTAGCTCTCAACATGGTTCCATTCCATCTTGTTGGTTACGATGAATAACTTTGACGGCCGTCTTGGTCGAGTGGACTTGGACTGACCAAGACCAAAAAAAAGATTCGTATCTTTTAATTAGCTGCATTTACTTTGATTTTATATATTTCCAATGGCAACACTAAACACTAGAGTATAAAAGAGTAAGAAATATAATCGGATTGGAATCATGAAGTCCAAAAATGAATGGACCTGTAAGGACACTACATACATAAATCAAATCGCCCATATCCCCGAAAGGGTAGGCAGAGGTGAACTAGGACCAACGTTTCGCCAATGATGTTAGGTCCCATGTAATAGGTGGCGAACCTATTGCCATTTATCGGGCACCAAAGTCGCAGTACATTGCTAGGTGGTATAAGAGGAACGTCGCTGCCCATTCCTCATCACTGTTTTATCCTTAGTCGCGTTGTACGACACCCACGGGAGAGATTTGGGGTGGTGACAATTGTATTCTACTCTGCCGTCACCACACGGTAAGGGCACTACAATCTACAATATAGTAAATAATAGACAGCTTATAAATTCTATATCCATATGTTATAATTTTTTAAATATTGAGAAACGTTTTTAACGTTTTTAAAGTATATTACCTTCTATAGATATATCAATATAATATATCGATCGCTTGACCACAAGACTGGCCAGTTGTTCGTGGAAAGCCGCGAGTGAGCTGCATTAACTCAGGAATGCTTACAGCCTGCGGACATGCGACGCCGCGGTGCAGGACAATCCGTATCGAGTCGTTGTCCATTGGCCACCATGGGGAGACGTGACAGAATTATAGTGCGCAGTATTTGGCTTCTCACACCCGTGTGGCATTTTTATGGCCAACTGACGCTCTGTATATCTACTGATTGGTCTGCCAAACCATTATTAAATAGAACGGAGACATTAAATTTTCGCAAATAGCTCTACTGGAAAGTTTTATCAGTCTCTACCTTCAATTATTTAGGTTGAATCCAACTTAGGGGAAATGAGAGCGCGCATTACTGTTTTATGTAATAAAATAACTAACTCGGTACTAAATAGATATAGAATATTATTGTCGGCATCTGTTAATTAGGTTTTCTTTTGCGGGATATTGAGAAAATTTTCTGATCTATTATTCTTTGAAATATATTATTATATATTATATATTTATTATTTTATTTTTTTACACGACATTTGTCGGTATAATACATTATTATATATAATATATTATTATATATTATATAATATATTATTCTTTGAATTTTATTTATAGACTCCCAAATGATACTCCTCGCACTAAAATTTGCAGAAAATCTCATCACAATAAATAATCAGAAATAACGCACACCCTGAAAACTACCCGTGCTAACAATGTCATATAAATACTATGGTGTTATAAAAAAAATATTTTTTTATTTTTTTTCTTACTCCATACAAATTGTTCGGTCAGTAGGTATAGCAAAGAATATGGAAATTTAAAAAAAATATTTCATGAAATTGATTTTTTGATATCGCCATAGTATTTTTATGAGTTAAGCCGTGTGGTGACGACAGAGTAGAATACAATTGTCACCACCCCAAATCTCT
Organism: Cataclysta lemnata; assembly: GCA_963931975.1. Lineage (NCBI taxonomy): Eukaryota > Metazoa > Arthropoda > Insecta > Lepidoptera > Crambidae > Cataclysta > Cataclysta lemnata. The sequence continues at coordinate 14,237,846 of OZ008355.1, forward strand.
CCCGTGGGTGCCGTACAAGGCGATTAAGGATAAAACAGTGATGTGGAATGGGTAGCAGAGTTCCTTTTATACCACCTAGCAATAGTACTGCGACTTTTGTGCCCGATAAATGACAATACGCTCGCCACCTATTACATGGGACCTAACATAATTGGCGAAACGTGGGTGCTAGTTCACCTCTGCCTCCCCTTTATATGCGTTATTTATGTATGTATGTATTTTTTATTCAGGGTGTGAGTTATTTCTGTTACACATTGTACAAGTGTCAATTAGTACTAAATAGAGTTAGAGTAAGAGTTAGTTTGTTGTAGGCTTCCAGTGGCCCCGGAGGATGTGATGGTCCGCTGCGCGCTGGCGTGGGCGCTGGCGCTGGCGCCCGCTGCTGGGCCGCGGACGTCATCTTCAGGTGCCGGAGGTCGTGGTCAGTAAACGACTTCGCTTGTATGTGACAACGTTTTACGTATCGGGTTTAAAGATGTTTAATGATTCCCGCATCAAGACCATAATTTTTCGAAATTCTTTTTCCAACCACCAAAATCTTAGTACTAATTTTTTCTAACATTTATATAATGTTGAAAGTAAAAATCGAATAGTTTAGAAAGCAAACCCAAACTTAACCGAATGCACGGTATTCGTAAAAAATATCTCCTTTACAATGTTTGAAATTTATTTCTACATTGCGAGGGTACCCGTTGGCTTACAACGTGAAGGGTAAAAGTTAGAAGAATTCCGGCAAGTTAATTAGTGTATTGGTTGGCCGAGCGGTCAGGCACCTGCCCGGATAGCAGCGGACCCGGGTTCGATTCCCGCATCAAGACCATAATTTTACGAAACTATTTTTCGAACCACTAAAATCTTTGTACGATATAATATAGCTATTTATCGCTTTGTCATAAATCATTGGATTTTTGCCATTTCAATGCGATAAATGGATATATCATGTGGTGTTTAGTGGTCAGCTAGCCGGACAGGATAGAAACTTGAATTAGACGGTCACGCTTCTGGACCCGTGTTTCTGACAAAGCACACTCTGCTGGTTACCGGATCCAGACGGACGAGAATGCCGTACTACCACCTGAACGGACAGCACAGGAGAGTACCCTGGACGGACTGCGCCGGGCAATAATCAAACAGGCCTGCCTACGACCCCTTCTTTTTTATGTCAGACCGGTCAGGGGGTTGACTTAAAACTATAACGTGCGTCAAATACTTGCCATCTGAGACATTCTTTGTTTTATGGCTTTTATGTTAACTGGGGTTCTTTATTTCCTTCCCATCAAAGCCCCGCGTCACATTGGTGCGTTGCCAGAAATTGTAACCTAAAATGACGATTCTATTGACGACTAGGCAGTAGCGGTCCTCAGTATTTATATACAGCACCTAGCAAGTGGATCACAGTGGGGCACAGGCCTTCCCAATGGATTGAACATGGTGATTAATGGCCGCATTCGCCGGCAGGTGCGCCACGCGGCCGCGTCGAAGCCCGTGGGCACGGGGCGCGGCGCCAGGGCCGGCTCGCCCCCCAACGGGTCCGAGCGCTGGGCGCCCACCAGCCAGGGCCTGCTCGAGGTCCGCTACGAGGAGTACTTCGTGGAGCACGACGTGTCCACCGCGGACGCGCGCCACGCCGCCTCCCTCCTCAACCTCGATGACGGTGAGTGTTCAGGAGTCTTCTCCAGGCCCAATACTGCATGTGGTCGGGACAATACTATTCTTCATAGGCGCGAGAGTTGGGTGCACGCTGCGCCGCCGCCCCGCGCCTAAATATACAGCTCACTCATTTATCACCCAAGACCCTACTATACATACATATATCACGCCTATATCCCCCAAGGGGTAGGCAGAGGTGAACTAACACCCACGTTTCACCAATTATGTTAGGTCCCATGTAATTGGTGGCGAACCTATTGCCATTTCATCAAGGGCTGGTGATGATGGGGCACGGCCACTGCTGGGGCACTGCCTTCCCTATAAATACATACATACATAATCCACGACACCAACGGGAGAGATTTGGGGTGGTGAAAATTGTATTCTACTCTGCCGTCACCCTACTATAGGCGTCATTATATCAGGGAAAGATAATTTATGCCATCAGGATCAACAATACTGGCAAACATATGACAGTTGTTATTTTGCAATCAAAGGTTTAGAAAATGTTGCAGTCACGTGAGCGCGACTCCAGCATATTGCTAGTCTCAGCATTGTATTGTAACAGGTAGATAATCATAAAAATAGGTAATATGTACCTCAATGTTGATTAGAAATATTATAGATTTGACTATTCGATTTTAATTTTAACATTATATAAATGTTAGAAAAATTAGTATAAAGATTTTGGTGGTTAGAAAGAGAATTTCGAAAAATTATGCCTGACCGCTCGGCATCTGCCCGGATAGCAGCGGACGCGGGTTCGATTCCCGCCTCAAGATCATAATTTTTCGAAATTCTTTTTCTAGCCACCAAAATCTTTGTATTATAGATTTGATAGAGGATTTTGAAGAGTTCGATAACGCAGTGGTTTAGTGTGCTCAGCTTTTTTACGATTGTTAATAGTAACAAAATGATACGAAACGTATGCAGTGAAAGTGAGGATTTGCTAATTCTGTATTTTTATGTAATATAATAAACATGTATACCTAGATGGAATATATAATCACACACAGTGCTAACCACTTCCTTGCCTTCCAAAGCACGGAGAAGTCTTGATGTACACCTTCAAACACGATAACAAAAGATAACTCGTGTGTCACAATAACAAGCCATGATCTGACTCAAGAACTATCAATTATCCCTCGGCCTTCACAGCCAATTCCCTAAACTCTGTGACGCAACCCGCTTATTAGACCACGCCGACAAGAATTAGAACAACGCCCGAACTTGACAACGGGATTTTCTTAGCTTTTATCGTTTCATATTCCTTAATTGACCCTTATTATATTTAAAATACATTCTTATATAAGCTGTTAATACAAAATAGCACAAACATAAAAGAATCACTAAGTAATTTTTGTAAACTCGCGAAAATCATTTAAACTACCTATATTATTTTCAATGTAAAACAATAAATTCTGACAGACCTGAATGAAAGATGAATAAATGTATAGAAAAGAGACTGAAAGAGCATGCCGAGAGACCGATGAACGGAGAGAGTGATTGGGATGACAATATTGATTTATCCATAATGCTCAAAGTTTTAGCTTAGGTGTTGCATCCGGTCGCCTGCCTGACCGGTACAATACAAGTTGGTCTCTTTTTGGGTATGACTTAGGTATTGTTAGTGGACTGCACTAATTTTTATAAAATGTAAACTTATATAAATAGACGCAAATTGAGCAGTCAATTCCGTAATTGATACGTGCATTGAGGAAGAAGCCGTCTTGCAATTAACGAAGTGTGCATTGAGCGTGGGCGATGTTGAGGCCGTTTATCGTTTCTTAATAGATTTGTGAGACGTGGCTGATGGCTGGAATCCTCCCGTTGGGCTGGCTTTATTTAGCGGTGACTTTTGCTAATTGACCCTAACGAGCTCACTAGTTAAGGGCTTTATAGCTGCTGCTTGGCTCAAGCTATTCGTTAGCTAAATTATTTACTTTATTTACTTCACAATACAATACAATACAATTTCACAAATAAATATTCTATTCTAGTATGAGACAAGAGTTATCTTTAACGAGTATATTATTCGTTTAAGAGAACTCTTGTCTAAGTTAATGGTAACTTGGAGCTATAGCCGCAACTACCAACTAAGTCATCCATCATATACAAGTAATGAGACACTAACTGCCGCACTCAGAGACGTCAATTAACTTTAATTAGTATTTAATGTAAAAAAATTACTCATATCTAGACCATAGACCCGGCAAGAATAGCGACTAGTTTTGAATTATCATTTTTTGACGTTAAGTACTCATTAAAGTTAATTGACGTCTCTGAGTGCGGCAGTATAACTCATAGCAATGGGCGGGCAATCTGTCAGTCACAATTAAATGCCACCTGGAGTTATCTCACTGATGAGCCACGGCCGAATTGTTACGGCAAAGGGCATGACGGTGTTGTTTTCAGTGCGCATTCGTGTAATTACGGCCTCCTTGGACACTGTTGAGTAATTAGCGACAAAGTATAAAAATAATACATACACACATACATTAACGAGCTTGTTGAGGGACTTAGTGGTACAGGCATTGGATGTCACATAGATGGCATTTGTATTAATAATCTAAGCTACGCCGACGATATGGTACTGATGAGTCCTTCGATTGGTGCGTTGCGTAGATTATTGAAGATGTGTGAGGACTACGCAGTGGCCCATGGACTTGTATATAATGCCGTAAAGAGCGAGCTAATGGTATTCCAGGCGGGGCTTAAAACATACCGAAACGTTCCCACTGTAGCTATTAACGGTAATATTTTAAAACGGGTCACCCAATTCAAATATTTGGGTCATTGGCTGACTGAAAACCAGACGGATAATCTTGATATTGAGAGGGAGCGCAGGGCGCTTAGTGTGCGCTGTAATATGCTGGCACGCAGATTTGCACGATGTAGTAAAGAAGTTAAGATCACACTTTTTAAGTCGTACTGTCAGACCTTCTATACGTGCGGTCTGTGGGTAGGCTTTACGCAGCGCGCGTACAGCGCTCTGCGCATTCAATATAATAACGCGTTCAGGATATTGTTTGGGCTGGCGCGATACTGTAGTGCGTCCACTATGTTCGCAGAGGCGCGGACTGATTGCTTTTTTGCAATAATGCGCAAGCGATGTGGGTCGCTAATGTCGCGCGTTCGCGCCAGCCCCAACAGCATTGTAAGCGCGCTAGGCGAGCGCTGGGACTCGGCGCTATTGAAACGCTGGGTTAGCTTGCACGCAACGGCTGCGACATCCCAGCATGTATAAGCAACAGTAAATTTTTGTTGTAACTACTAACACTAGAATAGGTTTCATTGTTGCTAACACATATGGATATTGTCCGAAATAAAGATTATTATTATTATTATTATTATATAATTCACGCCAATATCCCCGAAGGGGTAGGCAGAGGTGAACTAGCACCCACGCTTCGCCAATTAGGCTAGGTCCCATGTAATAGGTGGCGAGCCTATTGCCATTTATCGGGCACAAAAGTCGCAGTACTTTGCTAGTTGGTAGGTATAAGAGGAATGCTGCTGCCCATTCCTCATCACTGATTTATCCTTAGTCGCCTTCTACGACACCCACGGGAGATGTTTGGGGTGGTGACAATTGTATTCTACTCTGTCGTCACCACACGGCCATAAAAATAATGCCATGACATAACCTTTTTATTTTTTTTAAAAAGTTGACAATTAGAAGGTGGTAGCTGATTGACCGTCTCAGAACCCCATACGAACATTGTATCCGAAAACAACCCTTACCTAGTATGTCGAATATTATTTTGGAACCTTGCTATTCGTTATTTTGAATAAAATTGCATTTATCAATGCCGGCAATTTTTATTGAAAATGAAAATGAAAATATGGTTTATTCATATAAGGTATGATTACATACACTCATGAATCGTCAAAGAAATAACGTTAAACACTGGAAACGAAAAGGAAAACAGTGTCCAATATTTAACGTTATAAGCTACACCATCCGTTCGTAAACTACCAGGAGTTCTGAGAAGAACGGGCAAGAAACTCAGCAAGTTTGTTCCTCCCTTTACATGAAGTTATGAGTTAATGAAAGATGTCATAAAATATTTTAATATATTACATATCCTATTATATTCTATCTTATCATATTAGTTATCATATTTATAAAATTCTTTTATATATTTTTTTTATTATTTTGCACATCTACAAGCTAGACACTACTAAGGACATTAGGTTACATTGGGTTACATTACTGAAAAATGAACACGTTTCTCCAAAGGCGCAAAAGTATATTAAGTAACAACAACAGACGGTAGCTTTGTCAGCCTAGCGTGTCACAAATCGATTAATCTAAATGCCAAGAAAAGAGATGACCATGAGGCCGTGACAAGTGACCAGTCTATCCAACGTGTCAAATGCAAATGAAATTGTCCAAAAGTTACATTTGTTTGATAGACACGGTGTACCTATCATTTGTCAATGTTAATGACTACTTCTAAGTACTTATTGCTCGAAAAACTGCGTTGTCCGTATGCCCCGTCATCTCCGAAATATGCCCGTGCACCGTAATAACATGCCTCGCGACCTTGGCCTCGCCCTGCGACATGTTATTTGCCGCGGGTCCGCCCGCCGGCCTTGAGCCTCGAGGTCCCCCAGGCATTCGACACTGGGGTGGAACTAATCGGAAACGGATTTGCCACACCTCTTAGCTTCTGTGCAAATGCACGACATCGCTTTGTAGACTAAAGCGGACTTAAGACGTTCCAGCCAAGATAATAATATTAAGAACCAGATAATATTAGTGATTCTGTGCGGCAGAGCAGAAAACAATTGCCACCACCCCAAATGTCGCCCACGGGTGTCGTACAAGGCGACTAAGGGTTAAAACAGTTGTGAGGAATGGGCAGCAGTAGGCCTAGCACGGGGCGAGGATAAAATCTCTCTCCACCGCTTGACTTTGCTGTCTCGGGATTTAGTGGCAGTTGAGCGAAAGAAAAATATTTTGTTTTCCCCGGGGATATTTTCTCCACGTCCCGTGCTACGGGGGCAGCGTTCCTCATACGTCACCCAGCAATATACTGCGAATTACGTGCCCGATGCAATAGGCTCGCCACCAATGGAACCAAACACGATTGGCGAAACGTACCCCTTCGGGGAATGATACAATAGGCGTGATTTATGTATGTGAATCATGGTTCATTCCTATCCAGTAAGCAATATTTTAAAGTAACTGGGGCATAGGAGTTCATTATACAGCTTACCACGTGAAGTGGGTAAAAGGGGGTGATCTCAGGGTGCGTCACTGGCGGCACCCCCTGACCCACATAACCGACGCCATGGTGACTCACGTACGGTGGTACGACATTTGGAAGCAAATGCGTCTCAATTGGACAAGGCCTTGTGTGTTATTATTATAGTCTAAAGTTAAGTAATTAATAATCAGTGTTTTCTAGATTTCAAAATTAAATCTAAATTATAAAAATCACATGTCACAGTTTTTTATCGAGCTCGCCCGAAACGGCTTCACCGATTTTTATGATTTTTTTTGTATATTATATATTTTGTAGGCCTCAGAAGAGAATAAGTTATATTTTTTAACCCTAGATCTGTGCTTTTCAATATTTTTTGAATACGCAAACCCCTGTACAGGTTGATAATTCTAGTGACCCCCTTAGGCAATAGACCTTTCTATTCATTTAATTCTCACTAAAACTGTGTATTGTACTGTAGTAGAGAACCTTGCCTCTTCCTTTTGCCGGCAACACCCCGAGTAAGGCTTCACGACTCCCTAATAATGAATAAATTTTCCTCAGTTAAAAATTGTAATATATTAACCAATTGAGATAATTTCCCAGCGTCCTCACCAGCCGTGGCAGTATTGAAGAACTGCCCCCTTATTACGGAGACGGGTAATTAGTCAGTGACACTCGGCCGTGATTAAACGATGATTGACGCCCGACCATTAACTATGAGCGCACGTGGATGGACATACACTATGTTCATTGCGCTTCTTTAACTGTAGGCTTTCGTTTAACTGTTAGGTAATTAGGTAACAACCATTGCAAGAACCTCTTCAGGAAATTTTAACCAACTGAATAGTAAAGGAACTACTTACATATAGTAAATAAAAGGCAAAAATTCAAAATGTAACGACAAAGTTAGACTAGTGAACAAAAAATCTCCAAACAACGGAAACATAATGAAAGCTCGCCAAGTAATATAGAATAAGTATATCTCAGAAGTCGGTTAGTAAGTAGTTCCGTCAGCAGTAAATGAAACAAATTTAACATGAACAATTGGGAAGTTCATAATATGATTGTGTCATTAGTACTTTACAAAGGTGTTTTCGTCGCCTTTTAGTTTCTGAATGCTTCGCAACAAACCAATTTTTCTGGTGCTTAGCGTTTTGCGGACGACCGGAGCGTGTCCATTTTTTGTTCCGCAACAACCTTCGATTTGTCGCAGACGTTGTTTTTTTTTTCAATATTCGATCAGAAACTATGTCTTCGACATTTATTTAGTCTGCAACATCGATAAATTCTATTAAATAAAAATCTCGTATCACAATGTTTGCTGTCGAACTCCTCCGAAACGGCTAGACCGATTTACCGACCGATTTTACGATTTACTGACCGAGGCTAACTTTTTGTGCATATTTAGGTAGTACTCAGAAAAGGTCGTAGACTATTTTTAATTCCCCTTGGTGGTAAGGTAAAAATAAAGATTGCAAGTCAGCTAGTTTTACTATAAAGATGACTGCATAAATTCCGCCTCCGTCTTTAAATAAATAGTCAATTGGCACAAGCTCTGCCAATTATTTTAATAAAATGCACGTCGCTGCAAACATGAAATAACACTTGTACTATGTACCTAGTTCTATTTCAAATCGTTTTCAAAATCAAATCCGCTGTACGCTAGATTCTGGTTAGACTCCTGTAGGCGAACTTAAATAGTAGGTTTTGCATGTACATATTACTCAGAGAAAGCTGCTTCCCTTTACCCAGTATAACCGTGACAGTCAATCGCCTCGGGCCATAGGCAGATGGTGACAATTGTGCTGTGCCGTCACCACAAGGTAGATAGTGTCAGGCTCTTTGCCAAACAACCAAAATAATAATAATAGATAGTGTCAGATGTTCTACATTTTATCGAGAACGATATTCAATATAGTTAAAGAAAAACCGGACAGGCAGCCGTTTATAGTGCATACAATCAAAAGAACGCGATGACTTCGAGATGTCTCCGGTGCGATTCCGAGAAAATAAAGTTTGACACGTTTGTTGTCCGCGACTTGAAAGAGACTGCTCGTTATCGGAGGTAGGCTGTCGACGGCGACATTGTTTAGATACCAGCCTTTAGTTGCTTTGCAGTTTATCTATGTAAATAAATGTAATGAAATGCGAGGAAGATGCATGAGTTGGGAATTGAGAAACTGTATATCTAATTGTAATCTCTGACGTTGAACAGTTTCAGTGGGTTTTCAATTTATTCTTCAATGTTATTGTTACTTAGTGGATGTCTCTACACTTTCTTAAGGACGTTAAGGACAAAAAATAGTGTTATCTGAAATACATTCAGCTCAAAGTTTTTAAAATTGTAATACAATCCATTTTATTAGAAATATGTTTTTTTTTCGACGTGATAACTGCTACGATAAAAATGAAGGGGGTAAATATAGCTAATATTATTATCTGAAGATAACGTTGTTAGTGCGGCTGTGCAAACTTTATTTGCGGTGTCAGGAAATAGGGAACTTTCTATGAAATGGAAACGGTGCAATGTAATGGTGGATATAAAATTATTTATTATTTTAATGATACATTTTTACCAGACAAATCGCAAAATATTTACACAAAAATTCGGTTGATGTTTTAAGTGTAACAATTGCAACATAACAAATATAACATACAGGCCTTATCGTCTGCTCTGCCGTGTGGTGACGGCAGAGCGGGATACAATTATCACCATCCTCTTCTTTCCCGTGGGTGTCGTACAAGGCGACTAAGGGACGAGTGATGGGCAGCAGCATTCCTCTTATACCACCTAGCAATATACTGCGACTAGTGGGCGCCCTCGACTTCGCTCGCGTTAATGTCGGTTGTTTTATAGCCTTCCTCAGTAAATGAACCAGTAGTTTCTTGCGTTTAACCAATTGCGTTTAACCAACCAACCAAACAAACAAACAAACTTTTTTTTATGTTAGACAGGGATGCTATTACCCTTCATCTCACCTGATGGTAAGTGACGATAAGGCCTGAAGATGGAATCGAACTTCACCTGGAACCCTCAACCGCAGAGGGGCTGGCTATCTTATCACCCATTGTCGGAGCACAATAATGCTGTTAACATTACTATTATGGCGACAGATTTTGATAAGATGGTGGTAGCTGGCCAGGCGGACTTGAAAGAAGTCCTACCATCAACCAAACTCTTCAGCTTAGTAATATTAGTATAGATTTATGTGCGCGATAACTGCCAAAAAATGGGTATTTAATACACCTCTGTCTCCCCTTCGGGGATATATGCGCGACTTATATATGTATGTATGTATGCATATCGTCACAGAGGATTATATCAGTATAAAACCACTCCCAGCGGAAGTTTTGCTTTGTCAGTGCTGCCCGGCTAGCATGACCACCCAAACACGATATGATATAGCCATTTATCGCGTTGAACTTACAAAAAATATTGGTTTTTAGACAGTTCAACGCGACAAATGGTTATACCTATATGATATAGCCTTAGAGGCTTATTCAGTTACTCAATTCGGGCTTATTCAAGTGTTAAAATCCGATGATTTTGAGTGTTCAGCGCGATAAATGGCTTTATTATATCGTGTGTCGGTGGTCATGCCGCTGACCTCGACAGCAATGACAGCGTGCCGATCCGCAGTGCCGCCGACGCGCGAGGGCTGCGGCCCGTGCAGCCGCGCCGAGCTGGAGTACTGCGAGTCGCGCGTGCTGGCCGACCACTGCTGCTGCGAGCGGCGCTTCCTGCCGGAGCCGTTCCCGTGGCTGCCGCACACCTGCTACGCCGGGCCCCGCCGCTGCCGCCCGCTGGCGCCCGACTGCGCCCGCTACGCGCGCCTGCGCGACTGCTGCTGCGCCCGGAAGCTGGCCGAACGATGTGAGCGCTGCTTACGCCTTATGTCCTTCTCCGTAACACAGCCGAGGACCACTGCCTCCACCGTGTGTCCTCCCCCGAAACAAAGCTGATGTCCACTGCATGTACTCCCCGAACTGCATGTATTCCCCGAAACAAAGTTGTCTGAACAATGTCAGTGCCAGGCCCTTGTCCCCATCTCATGTTCCCCATTCGTGTCCTCTCCCTAAAACCCCGATAATAGTACCCCTCCACCGCATCACTTGCTCGGGTCACAAAACCTGAAGTTTACTTGATTTCAAGAACACTAAGGGCCTGTTTCACAATCGAGAAGTAAGTTTTAAGTAGCTTACTTCGCAGATCATTTGACAGTTGTAATATGAAATATATGTCAATTGAACTGCTAAGTAAGCTACTTCGAACGTACTTGTCGATTGTGAAACAGGTCCTAACTATCAAATGCTAATCACAATAATCTAATAAAAGTATATATTTTTTATTCCAAATAAATGAAGAGTAGGCGAGGGTTATGTGTATTAATACACCTCACACTCTGCCTACCCTATGTATCTAAAGTTCTAACGAAATCAAATCTTTGAGTCTGAATATTTGAGATGACATCCTATATACAGCTATGCCTTTTACTACTTTCAGGGAAGAGCATACTGTCAAAGGGGCCGGTGGTGACCTCGAGCGTGCCCCTGCGTCTCCTTCTTCTCCTGCTGCCGCCATTGCTGGCCGCACGCCTGTGACGGTCCAGCAAGGACCTGATGCTGAGGATCAAATCGTCACCGCTATAGAAGCGACTCAAGAGTATTAATAGTGTAGTTGAACGGCGACTCTAAAACGGAGTTCCACCAGTGTATTTGTTTGGTCTTTCGCTGTGCAGCACAGTTCAGCGTACTGGTGGAATCTCGCCTTAAGAGCGACCGCAGACATACGTTTTCAAGTTGGTCGACTATCGAACAACTAAGCAGGATAAGTATGCGGACTTGCATAGTAAGCCCGTTCTAATAAGCCATCGGCCGATAGCTGGCCAACTTTTTAGTTGTACGATTTAGTTGGAAAGATGTGCGGCCTATCATAAGTATTATTGGTACAATATGCAATTTAGTCGGCCAACATGAAATCGTATGTCTACGGGCGCTCTAATACATCGTACAAGTGGCCTATCAAAATGAGCTTCAGGGCTTCGGAAGTTCCTTCAATGAGAGCAATGGCGTTATGTGTAACGCACTATTTAGTCAACTCATCCCGCTCACCCTGCGGGATCAATTTGGAACGGCATCAGTTGACTAAGAAGCCTCATACTCTCCTACTAGACTTTTCGATGAAGCTTTTCCTGTAGATTCTATTTTGAGAGAGTATTTTTGAATTATATACCTACCTACGAGTATTTGTTAATGTAAGTAAATTAATTGATTATAATTATGTGCACAATAATAACTATGAAATGGTTTTCAATGACGATTTACTAAGAAGCACCGTTAAATTTAAAATTACTTTTGTAACAAAGGAAAAGAGGTCAGAATTTTTTTGAAAAATTATTGTGTTGATTGCGAAGGACGCGGGGTTCGTTTGCTGCTCCAGGACACAATTTTTTTTATTTTTTCTGGTCTCTTTTTATTTACAATAACTTTTATACCTAATCTTCTCATCAAAATCAAATCATATTGTTTTATTATGTAAATATGTATAACTAATATGTAAATGTACCCCTTGATACACGAGTGAGGTTCAAATTGTTTTTATCTTGTTTCCAAGTCTTTTCAGTGCGTACGCTAATTATAATTCTAATGTAATCATTGGAAAGAGAAGACTGTTTTGAAAAGAAAGATAAGATAGGTGCTAAACTCTGTGGGATAAGAGTCAGATTACATTGTGTACCTGTTTAAGACTTACTGAAACTGTGTAACTTCTAAATAAATAATGGTTTCACAACACTATTGTAGTTTCGCGCAGGCATATTATTAATACAACTAAGACCAAAAAAGTAGATATAATTTTATTTTATGTCATTATGGTGTAGTTCTTCCAAAGGCTTTAAATGTATTAAAACATGATTGTTTATTTATTTTATCAATATTATTTTAATTATTACTTTTGATTTGGTGTCTATGAATATTACTGGTTGCTCTCCTATCGAACAAAAATCATTACCTGGAAGGGAATCTTTACAGTTTAGATTAGACAGTTTCCCAAAACTACATTGAATGGTGCGAGATCGTGGATAAATAAATGTGAGGCTGCGCGTTGATATCGTTTCTATCAAGCGCTCTTCTGAATCAATTTTTTTAAAAGATAAGTATTAATAAAACAGGCGCCAATAGGACAGGTCCTTATTTGTTGATGTCAAATCTCCCACCATAAGGTGAGATTACATATTAAGATGATACTAGAATAGTAGAGAAATAAAGGCCCTTCTAGTTAAGACTGTAGAAAATCACCAATTGCATACAGCACAGGTTGGATGATGTTTGTGATGATTTATTTGTTTCATTTAGTAATTTTAGAATAATTTGCACCATTAGAGTCGATGAACCGTTCCGTCTCTTTTCTATACATACATTCATCACTCGCACCTTTACGGTGTGTTGGATGATATGAATCAAAAGGGAGTGGATGGCTTGATGCCGTTTGACCGATATGAATGGAAGAGGAAACATACTGCGACCTCAGATAGACTGGGAACAGGGCAGGGAGAAGAAGAAGAGTTGATGAAGCAAAAAGCGACGGCGAATACCAAAAGGCTTTATTACTATATAAAGTTTTATGTTTAGTTAGTTAAAGTTGGTTAGTTGCGTGAAACGAGTAATTTATTTGTTATTATTTTGTAGATCGCGCCAAAGGTTGCGAATTTAAGTTTTTAAAACTCACTAACACCATTATTTTACATCGGCAAAGGCTGTATTATATTAAATTAATCACATAGGCATGGGTTATTTTTTTTAAATGCCAACCATTTATTCAGCAAAAATTATGAAGAAAAAAATAGAAGGAATCTGTATGTAGCATACAATGTTTAAATGACACTTTCTTATGATAATTTTGGCCTTCATTTATCTTGAAATATATTTGATAATGTTCACAGAATAATATCTTATTGTAAAAAAATACCAATATGACCAGTAATTAAACCTAAATTCGAATTCCGATTGAATAAAAATACAGTTTTGGGCCTGAAGTGCGTTGACTTACTAATATTATAGTCTTTACGATTACATAATCATAAGTTTTTAGTCATAAATACGATATAAATTGTTACTTATTACCAAATTCAAGAACCAAAATACGATTTTCAAGTACATCCTAATGCATTTATTGTTAAATAAGATCAATTATTTATGTAAAGGACAAGATAAGTAAATGAGAAATGAAAGATATATTTAAAAAACTGTCAATGTACATAATACAGTTTACCTAATACAAAGATTTATTTGACCCTGTATATGTTTTAAGTATTTATGAACAAAGTAAAGAGTTACCACAGCATTCGTTCTTTTATTCATTAACACTCGAACAGTCATTAAAGTTAATGACTAGGTTGTTAGTTCTACTAGCAATAGGTGGTGGCATTCGTTTAATGATAAATGTGTATATTTAAGTCACGCGAACAAGGTATAGCTTCGACCAGGCTTTGCTTATGTTCCAAATAAGTATGGAAGCAAATTTTTCAGACTCAAACTAAATAATTATTTCGATCGACCAAACGTTTTTAGTATGACATAAAAATGAATAAAAAATATGAACCTATTTCATAAGATTTTTATCGCTTGACGTTTATCTTGCATTGAGTGGGTAAATACAGGGCACAACATGAAGGAAATGGATCCCCGGAATTATCAATTTCCGAAGAAGGAATTATCAATTAGGTACCAGTTTACCCATCTGTTTATGTAAACATGCTCAATATGTAAAAAGGAAACATTTCGCATAAAATGTATTTCAGATTGTAAATAGAGACCCTCTTGCCGCGTGTGTCGTATGAGATACAAGATACCTTATTGACTTTAGTAAAAATGGCGAAATGTGGGTGTTAAGTCACCTACCTACCTTCCATATGTATATATTATATGAACAACTATATTTCATTCCATTGATACTGGAATCCCATTTCCAAAAGTTACAAAAAACAAGCAATCGCCTGGCCGTTTTTAATATCATCAAAACATACAAGAGTCTTTGCCTAAGTTATACGGCAGGATATTTTAATTGTAGAGTTAGGGTCAGCTGAATATATTTATGTATTATAATGGCGATTCCAGAATCAGAACGGTTTTATTTGATCCTACCATAAAATCAAGTACAAGTAATTGTAACTTACATGTCTATCAAATTACAGCAAAAATATTAAGTAAAGGATTGCGACCTAAACATACACACGTCATTACATAGGCTGTTAGTAAATATTCAATGTATTAAATATTCAGTGACAATGCGATGCATTGCCGTGGTGGAACCATTGGCAACGTGCTTCCAATTCATTGCTGGTTATATTAGTTGAGGAATATCAGTTCTGCTTGGGAGCAATGCGCACTGTTGATCCAGAGGAGTGGTGTGAGCGGTTCAAAAAACCCTCCATCAGGGTATCCCGACCCTGGAGGTTTGGGAGACAGAAGGAAGGCATCGAAGCTGTGCTCCGTGACAGTCTCCGCGATGCATTCAGGGAGTTCGTGACTCATACCAGCGCGCACGGCATTAAGTACCTTACTGACGTAAATAGTTCAAGGCCAATAAGGCGAGTATCATTTAAAGTAAACGTTCCTTTACTACAAACTATGTTTACACTCATTACATAAAATTGAGCTCATTTACCCGCGAAGAGGTATGCAGAGGTGAATTGATATTCACGTTTTGCCAATTCTGTTAGATCCCATGTATATAGATATGATAATAGATGGCGAATCTAATGTCGTCCATTGGTCACGTAAATCGCTTATTTAAGAGGAACGCTGCTGCCATTACTAATTACTACATTACATTACTAATTAATTGTTCATTGCTCTCCCATTACAATCTTAACCCAGTGAAGTACTTTTTCAATTTGATTTACTTTTTAGTTATGTTTTGAGATAAGCCAATTGCCAATTGCCAAAAAATAAATATTCAGAATTTTGCCACTTTTTTTTAATGAATTGATCACACAAATCTTTTAAATGTATCGGAGGACGGGCAGGAGCTTTCTAGCAATACTGCGGTTAATGCGCGGTACATGGTCAAAGGCTCGCCCGGGTTTTAAAACACTTCTGCAAAACTCTTTGGGGATAAACCTCAGTGATTTATAGATAATATTATGTGGGGATTAAATTAATTAATGAATTTAAAACAATCATTAGCCCTTATTATTTCAAATCAAATTAAAAAAATAATCAAATAATGTTTTATTTGCTTAATGAATATTGTCCGACACCTTCTATTGACACATTGATTATTATTATTATTTGATTTTTTATTTCATTGTTGTATACGAAAAATCATAATTTTTAAAACTAATTATCTAATCTTATTTTCTTTGTCCTTATGACACATTGTGTATAATTTTTTATACTTATATACCTAGATATTGCAACACACTGTCAATAATGTGCCTGGTGGTGTGGGGGGTGCTGTTGATGACGTACTTGAACCTGGACTTCCGGGAGCGTCCGCCGCTGCAGATGATCCCGCGGGATCCCGTTCCGGTGCCCTTCCCCGCCATAGCAATCTGCAGCAATTGCATCATCAGTAAACAGGCCATTCACGCTTACTATTCTTATCTGTGAGTAAAGCAGTTAACGATATTTGTAAGTGGATACATATTAGGTACACGGATACATAATAGCACGTCAGGTTATCACAAAATGTAAAATTTTCTCAATCGGCTTTGTACTTTACTACTAACGAGTTAAGGTTGACAATCGGTTGAAGAATGTGACAGTTGTGAGAAGTGCCGTTGAAATTACCTACATCTTCTTCTCTGTCTCCTGTCTCTGTTCCCAGTCTGTCTGGGGTCGGCGCAGTATCTTTCCTTTTTTATTCATATCGGTCAGATATCATCAAACCATCCTCCCTTTTGATTCATATAATCCATGAATATATAGAAAAGATACGGAACGGACCATGTAGAGAGACCGATGAAAGGAGAGTGATTGGGATACCACCATTCCAATCCATACTGCTCAAGGTTTTGGCTAAGGTTTTACAACCGGCCGCCTGCCTGACACCAAATATCTTTGGGTATTTAGTAAGCAAGTTATAAGTATATATTAGGTACAGTCAACAGTTTGACTGGTGAATTGCCGCGAGGCAGATCCCAGACTTTCCCCTCTTACAGGGCTAGGAGGAACACCGGAGTGGTTTAGTGGGTAGTGCTGGCCGCTTCGTGCCTTGGCGAGTCCCACACACGCCAGTCGCCTAGCTAGCGGCTGGTATGGTGCTTCAAAGCATTCCACTCTGAGAAAAAAAAAAGGTACAGTCAACAGCACGTCAGATTACCACAAAATGTATTTTCTCAATGATTTTTGTGCTTTAGTAACCACGAGTTAAGGTTAGCAATCGATTGTAGACATTTGACAATTTTGGTAAGTCAGTGCCGTTGGCCGTAGCCCGTACATGAAATTACATCTCTATACGTTTTTGCTACATATTTATTTGTAGGAGTTGAGTTTTAATAAATAATAAATAACTTTCAGTGAGTCGAAGAATCCTTTATTGAGGAGTCAAAACGCAACAATAATGAGCCATTTGGTGAATTTCGAAGCTCTGATCACTTTGACACGCCAAAAATCGGATATGGAGTTCATGCGGTTTTTCTACGACATCCATCCGAATTTCAACGTTACGGATATCATGTTTAAGGTCAGATTAATATAATCCATTTCTCGTAATGGGTAGGCAGAGGTGTAATTAACACCCACATTTCGCCAGCTTAATTATTTCAGGTCCCATGTAATGTTCGGCGAGCCTATTGCCATTCACAGGGAATTTTAATCGCAGTAATGTGCTAGATTGTTTATATTATAACTCTTACCCTTAAATACAGAAACGCTACTCAAAGTTTGAATACTGCTTAAAATTTAAGTGTTGTCAAAATTTACGTTTTCCCATACAGATTCTGATAGGTATTGTCTTTTTTATGTTAGACAGGGAAGCCCTTGCCCTTCATCTCACCTGATGGTAAGTGACGATAAGGGCTGAAGATGGAATCGAGCTTCACTTAGAACCCTCAACCACAGAGGGGCTGGCTATTTTATCACACATTGTCCACTTAACTTTATAAGCAGTGGTCAAAATTTGAAGCTGGTGATGATGATGACGAAGATTAATGTAAGCTATCACAATTGTATCTCTCTACTCAGATACGTAACTTTAGCTTGTATTGTAGCTCTCTCCCAAGTGTTCGAGCATACTGAAGAGGTGTGCGTGGCGCGGACACCACGTGGAGTGCGACAGGCTGTTTGCGACGCGCGCCACCCCTCTGGGGTTCTGCTGCGTTTTCAACTCCAGATACCAGTGAGTTCAACAGAACCGGAACCATGATTTATTGAGTTAACATCGCGCTTCTTTTTCCTGCCTTTATCGTACTTTAAGTAATGTCAGCACACCATATCTTCTTCCAATCTCCTCTATTAGAGGTGACCTCAGCATCCAACTTCCTCTTCCTCATATAATTTTTGTCACAATCCGTCCATCGCTTCTTCGGTTTTCATCTCATTCTAGGTTCACATATATACTCTTTAGTTACAAAATTGATCCCTACTCATCAGACCGTTGCTCTTCAATTTTCTATTGTCGGTGCTACTTTCAAACTTCCTCTTACGTGCTTTCTAATTGCATCTTTCCTAGTCATCTTAACATTCTCAATTCCGCTGCCTGCATTTTGTTTCATCCTTTTCCATCCTTTTCGCTTTCATTATAATAATAATAATAATAATTTTTATTCATGTCTCATAAAGGTAGTACACAATTATGCATCATCAGTGGTATAAAATCTCATTGTAACAATTTGTGTAACATTGCCCAACACTCTGATCCATACAATACGACAAACGTGTGTTTTAATAAAATTCTCAGGTCAGACGATGTTAATACACCACCGAAGATTCTAGACGTGGTGGGTCAAAATTACGGTCTGTCAGTTGCCGTCTCCGAAAACCCAGATGACTTTGCAGCAGTTCGAAGACCTGTTGATGGTTTTGACGTGAGTTTTATGCCTGGTAGCACACCTCCGCTGCGAAACAAAAACTGCGAAACCGGTGTACTTGTCCGCGGTACTTACCGAACGGTATTTCACTTACGCGAAACTATTAGCGAAACCAAAACTAGAACAGTTGGGAAAGAACAAACGAAAAAATTTCGTTTTCGGAGTTTGAGGAGGAACCAATGTGACTAAACTTATCTTTTCTCACTGCTTGTATTTCAGTAAAGTTCCAAGTCCATCTTTCCTATTTCGCTCTCATAAAATTAAATAGTCGATTGCTACAGAAGCCTCCGAGTCACACGCGGAACCGCTCCGAAATAAGATATAGACGGAGCCTGAACAAATAAGCGAAATCATGTTAAAAGGAGACAACGCCATAGTCAGTTTTGTACGTTAGAGCAGGGAATTTCGCCACTGTTTCGCCGCAAAAAACTTACAACTCCCAGCGAAACTATTGCGGTTTTGCCTTTTGAGTTTCTCCGCGGAGGCATTAGAGGAGATATTGAAACAACACAGCTTGCGTACCGAATTCTTTCTGAAACCCGTACTACTTCGAGTTTCTCAGGTGCTGCTGTTTGACGGGGCGGAGTACCCGTTGCTGGAGAGTGGCGCAGTCCGGATGGTGCCGATCCGTCGGAACGCGTCCGTCTACGTAGCGCTCAAAGTCAGCGCGCAGATCCCATCCCCAACGCTGCACGACTACAGCGAACAGTGGGTATGGAACCTATTTGTATGGTCATACGACAAAGGTAGGTATGAGGCAATTAGAGGCCCCTGCAATCTGGGCAGATGCTTATACTACTCGGGCAATCAATTAGTTAACTTGCCGAAATTTTACATCAGGGGGCCTATCGCCTAACTCGATTGCTAAAGCAAAAGCTATAGTTTATGACGTCATGCTGTGATTTCACACCAAATGTACCTAAACTATCAGCAATAGCTTTGAACGAATGATCACCGAATGATTTTGTATGAATTTGGAAGAAAATCCGTACCGCATAAACATTCAAGATGGTTGCTAGCTAAATTGATAGCCGTAAGCAATGCATTGCTTTAAAGCGATCATCAGCAATCGAGTTAGGCGGTAGGCCCCCTGCAGACGATTCCTCTTAGCATTCCAGGGATTCACCTTGCTGGTTCCGTCAAATACGATCCATTGTCTGGGGTAGGGGTAGTCAGTGACAGGGCTTTGGACTTGTGGCTCAAATGTAGGTTTACAGCATCCCTTGACAACATGTCCATGTCCACATTCACCACAGACTCCTCTCTCTGTCCAGCCATATTTGGTAAGATTCGGTGAGAGCACACACACGTTCCAGAATAGATCTTACGAAAGCTCCAGACAAGCCAAGGTATTTTAGTAATTAATATAGAGATTAAGTTGGTCATTCCCTTCGCTCCCACCTGAACAACCTTCAAACCAACGATGTAGGCATTTTTTGTTGTCTGGTTTGTTAGGTTGAAATAAAGTAAATATCCGACCCGTGTAAGCCGATTTCAGTTGCTGCTTTGGTCTATCCGTCACTCTCACACTTGGCAAAGCAACTGAAATCGGCTTACATAATACGGAGGCAAGTGTAATGATTAGAAAAATTTCTCACTTTATTTTCTTTGAAGACATGAGGACTGAGCAATTCCCCGTGTGGAAAAATGCAATGCGTCGGGTAAGCGAGCCTCCTTGATGCTTCGCAGCGCGGCTGCCGGCTGCAGAGCAGCGCGTGGTGCCTGACGCGCTGCCGCCGCCGCGCCGTGGCCGCGCTGTGCAACTGCCTGCCCTTTACGCTGCTGCCCAACCGCAGCGAGCCCGTCTGCGCGCCCGACCACCTCTACTGCCTCAACAAGCACAGAGGTACACAGCACGGACACAGAGAGAGACACTAAATGTTTTCTATTGGGTCTAAGTAGTAGTTATAACAGAAAATCTTCTTCTTCTTCAGGAACAGGGCAGGAACTCCGTTCCCAGTCTGTCTGGGGCCGGTGTAGTATGATCCCTCTTACATTCATATCGGTCATCAAGCCAGCTCCCTTTTGATTCATATCTGGATGACACCGGAAAGGTGCCAGAATTTAAAGGTCAACCTAAATAAAATATTAGGAATTGAGTCTATCATCGTCTTCCTGTCTTGTTCTCAGTTTATTTGGGGTCGGCACAGTATGTTTCCTTATGTATTCGTAGCGGCTAGACGGACTTTTGATTCATGGATAATACGAACAGGTACTTTTTTTTTAACCTTGAAAATCTCATCTCGTTCAGAACCATAATGGAACATAACTAAAATCGTAAACGTTAACGTAAAAGGGAACACCAATGTGGCGTATAAAATATAGTCACGACTCTAGACGTGCTCTACGTTCGCAGAGAAGCTGATGTACTACTACCCGGGCGACAACGCGCCGCCGGGGCTGGACGAGGAGACGAAGGACTCGCAGGATTGCCAACACTGCGCGCCCGACTGCGCGCGCACGCTGCACGCCCCCACGCTGCACCACTCCGTCTACATGTACCCCGGCAAGCTGTTCAGGAACACAGTCACGTGGGTCCAACATCGCAACGACTGTACATACATACATGACATTATGGATTTATTTTGGTACACACTCATTTCGTGATATTTTTACCCCTCACAGTTGGTCACATTGATCATTAACCCCCTTCCCCCCTCTTAAGGTGTGACGTACTTTATGAAACAGCCCTTAATCTCGAGCTCTTGCGTACTTCGGAAGGCACGTTAAGCAGTTGGTCCCGGCTGCATCTGCAGTCGGTGAAACCCACCAATCTGCATTGGGTTAAGGCCCATTCTTCCTTTATTCTTCCATCCACAGGGAAGGCCTGCGCCCTAGCAGTGGGGACATTAAAGGGCTGGTGATAATTACGATGATAATCTGAGCAGCCTCAATTTTTTAAATCATCAATCAATTTCAGTTTTTCAAATCATTTTCATCAGCCTCAATTTTTTAAATCATCAATTTCAGATAATCTATCTACAATATATATTGTAGATAGATTATCGTCTCAAATAAAAGTTTGTCAATAATTTGAATTAAATCAATTCTGGTCACCAACAGAACTGGTCTGTCGATGGTAAACACGAGCATGGTGCGTTTCTTCTATCAAACTCTCAACCACAAGACGTATAACGTGGAAGTTAACCTGCGCTGGTATGAAGCGCTTGGTAAGTTTTCTTCTGCTCTGCCCTTAGAGTAGAAACTCTAAGTAGTTTCAGCACAACATGTCTCCTTCTTCCATTCTCCTCTATCAGACGTGAGCTTGCCATGAACTCCCTTCATATCATCTTTGACACATTACTTCCATCGCTTCTTCGGTCTTCGTCTCATTCTAGGTCCATGCACATAGTTACGTCACATTCATCCCTCTTCATGTCCGTACCACGCTAACCTGTTGCTCCTCAATTTTTTGATCATCGGCGTTTCTTTTAAACTTCCTCTGACGTACTCATTTCTAATCCTGTGTTTCCTAGTCACCCCACACATCCATCTTAACATTTCCAAGTGTAGCGTGATGAAGCGTTTGGTAAATTTAAGTCATTTAAAAAATAGTCTTCAAGTTTTAGAATTCACATTGAATTGTTTATTGCGTAGCTCATTCTCTTATTCTTCCGCAGCGTTGCAAGGTAATCATGTGTCACCACGTTTAAGAGTATCGTTAAATTTATTACTGCCGCAGTCAGAGACGTCAATTTACTTCAATGAGTACTTAATGTCAAAATTTTCATTTAAATCTAGCGACTAGTTTTGAATTGTCAATTTAATCTTTGAGTGTGGCAGTAAGAGTTGTACAATCTTGCAGCTACCCTCGGCTGCCAAGGCAGGCTGCTATTGGGGTTCTCCTTGGTGGCTGTGTCGGAACTGGTGTACCATTGCACCATCAGATGGTGCTACCACGTCTTTAGAAGAATTGATTTTCTCAAATCGTTGAAGAGGAAAATTAGGCACGTTTTGAGTTCTAGAGATGAATAGAACTAGCATTTTTATATCCGTCACTTTCGAAAAAATTCCAAAACGTGATGTAGGCAGGCATAATATTTTAGTAACCGTTTAAGATTTGCAGTTCATTGATAAAAACTCAATAAATCAACTCTTATGATACAACACTTATTTATTAACAGTCGCTAATAAAACAATTAACACTTATTTCATAACTATCATAATAAATTTCCCACCAAAGCTGTTTTATATAATATTGAAATAAAGTATGATATTTTTGCTTAGCCGTGTTTCTTTTGAGTACCCCTGCAGAACTTATTAGTGTAATTTAAATATTTAAAAAAAAAAATGTAGGTAACTAGATACACTCAACACCACTGTTTTCAACCTTAACTTTTTGACCTAACTGTAAAAAGGATTGATTCGTAGTTATTTTATGTGATGTTGTTCCGTGTACTTACAAACGATTAACTTTCTTAGAAATTTGATTACGAGAATTGTTACTGGCTGCATTAAACATTTCAACCAAAGGCCTATTATCATTAGCTCAAAGAAAACTACAATTGTCATAAAATATTATCAGTCACCAGCACGTGCTCTTAATACTAAAGTTTATACTTAAGGGCTACATTTATTTGGTTTTCGATGTACACAAACCTTTGGATTGCAATTCAGAGTGTAATCGTTTCAATTTATGTGCAATTGTAATTAATAAACAAAATAAATTAAAAATATTAAAATGAACTGCTCTAATTGTCGACAACGTCGTTGGGTACTTCGGGTCCGTCGCAGCCCGACGACGGTGGCTCGCCGATTATTGTTGGAATTACCTATTTACAAAGAAATTCCACCATTATTTGCGTTTAAGAATACAGGATTTATTGTTTAATAAGGAAGAATGGAAGAAAACATGTTTATTTGGTACCTATAATATTCAATATATATAACGTTCAGATTGATAAGTTAAGTATGAATTTTAAAAAATGTTTTCGGACTTATAAATCTAGATTCTCAAGTTAATATGGCGTCGGCTCATCCTGTTTTAGGACTATAGCTGTTTGCCTGCTTGACGTCAACTCTCCTGTACTCTTATTTTGCAGAGAGACTTTATTTTGCGTGGAAAATATTTGATAATAAACGTACATCAACATTTAGCCTTCAAACGATTATTGATTGATGTTGAAACACTTCACAAGTAGAGATAGTATGGCAACATTATTGAACGTAATGAAAATGAGAAATGTTTTTTTGTTGGAATAGAAAATTATTAAAAGTCGAAGTTCGGGTAGGTAATGCTGTTAAGTGTGGCATGCTGCCCATTGCGCATAGGGACATAAATGCTGAGTGCATAAATGCACTCAATTTAGGACTTGGAAGTTTCCTTAAAACCATTATATCTGGTTACAAAACTTTTAAAGTTAGGCTACTTTAAGTTAGTTTACTTAAAGGCAGGTAAGTGACACGCAGACACCAAGGAAATTAGTAATCTAAAAGCGTAAGTTTACAAGATAACATAACAATTTATTGGTAAACAAAACGATCGCACAACCCAGTGCTTCTTATATGCTACCAATAAAGATGGAAGATCTTCGAAACCGTTATAATGTATCTAAACAGCTAGACCGTTACGAGTATATTATGTTCAGGTATATCTCCTTATGTAACCCGGTCACGCATCATGGCATATGGCTGTGACTCAAATGGTGCTAACCAGGGTCTTTGGACGGTTTAGTGATAGACCTTAATAGTGTAAGGAATTCGACATTCACATTTACCTTAAATACGAGAGACGGAAGGAAAAATGTAATTAAATCAAAGTTAATTAGGAATTGTATCGTATTGTTGCCGTGTGGTGTCAGAGCAGATACAATTTTCATCATCCCTATCTCTCCCGCGGGTGTCGTAAAACAAGGGAAGAAGGCCATAAAGACATTTATGGGCAGCAGCGTTCCTCTTATATCACCTAGAAATATACTACAATATACGATAGGTACCTACGTTGTGTTTTGATAAGAGGGCAGTAGAATGAACTAGGATAATTCTGTCAGTCAATACTACTCGTACCCGAGTACCTGTTCTCCGAGCATGACGAGGATTTGGGCGACCTTCTTGATGGCCTCCACCTCCTGCGGCGAGGGCAGCGGCAGGCGCGTCTCGGAGTCCCGCTGCGCACGCGCCGCCAGCCGCGCGCTCAGCTCGGACAGCTGCTGGTGCGCCTCGGGGTTGTGGTGAAGCTGGGGAGTTATGTTACCCAACTGGAAGTCATTTGCCCAATTAACTTGACCTGTCTAAGCCTGCATGGGTCAGAAAAGAAAACGAGGGATGGAAGAAAAATGCATGCAGCGGAAATAATAATGTTATAATGGATGTGTGACTAGGAAATACTGGATTAGAAATGAGCTAGTCGGAGGAAGTTAGAAGAAGCGATGGATGGAATGTGTCAAAGATGATATGGGGAAGAAAGGAGTTCATGCTGAGCTCACGTCTGATAGAGGAGTGTGTGACAAGACACATGAGAAGAAGAAGTAATCCTGCCATAATAACCTTTATAAGAACACATGACAAAGACATATTCGATTGAGAACAAACTGACTCTCTTTGGATAGACACATAATATGAATGGATTATGATTAGTGATGAATATGATTGTGAATGGATACGGATACGCTTTATCCTCTGTAATTCTTAGAATGTTTATAAGTAAGGACTCGATTGTGTAGATCTCAAATAGATTGGTGTCAGATAAAGCTAATAAAGGTGATTTGTATGCTGTTGAGGTGGGAGCGAGGGGTCTTGATTGCTTTCGTAAGTTCTACACTGGAACGTGTGTCTAAGGTGGCTCTCACAGAATCTTATCAAATAAGGCTGGGCAAAGAGAGAAATTGGAGTGACGTTGATATGCTGTGAAGGAATCCCGCAAACCTACACTTGGGTCAGACTATGGACCCGGCACTTGCACAGTAAATCTATGGAATGCTAAGAGTTTTCGACCTCTGGGTGAACCATAGATTTGAACAAACATAATATTGACAATAAGTTGAAGTAAATTGCACCAATATCTGAATAGTTACTTACCGCTGGGCCACTCCACACCGTCCCCACCAACAAAGCGAGCACGATGAGACAGGGGTTAGTGACGGACGCCATCTTAGTGACTGACCATCGCCTATGCATGACATCGTCCATATATGCACATAAAGGGCCATAATCGTCTCAATTTGCAACAGATAGTCGACTTATGCAATTTATTTACCATTTTAACAATAACAAGCGGTAAATGGGAATGTATTTTTCCAATGGAGTTTCTCTTCCTTTCCAGCGTTTAATAACCATCGAGCTTCTTCCGTTCAAAAAGAAAACGTGAAATTGCTACATTGTTTTAGCTATATGGCGAACCTGACCACTTTTGAAAACTATCATCTTATTTTTGAGTTGAGTTCTGATAGAGTGGTATGACTGAGGGAACTAACAGAGTATGGGCAGTGTGCGAGTTTACGCGGATAGATAATTTTTGGTATTTTAAAGGAAACATTTGTGACTACGTACGTATATTGTCCTATTATTGTCATTGTACTTTCAACAACACGTCACGTTACCACTATATCAAGATTTACGTCATACAAGATAAGGTTGACAATCGATTAGAGTCATTTCATAGTTTAGTATAGTCCGACATGCTGTTAAATGTACATATACCTTTTACCATGTCATATATTTTACATAATTGAACAAAGAAGGTTGAATTACGAAACGATACATCGGATGCTCCGAGCTAAGACACGTGTCAAGAATGAGGGTGAGGAGGCAAGCAGCTATTCCGTGGGGAAATATATTAATTCTCATGTTGTATTTACTAATCGTCTACAGCTACACGCAGTAAAGAACTTCTTCTTCCTACCCTATTCCTAGTTTATCTGGGATCGGCGCAGTATGTTTCCCACCCACTCCCTTTTGATTCATCTATCACTATCACACTCATCTATCACACCGTAAAGGTGCTAGTAATGAATGGATATATAAAATGAAAGGAGACAGAAAATACCGTGTTAAGAGACCGATTAACGGAGGGAGTGATTGGGATGGCAACATTCCAATTCATACTGCATAGGTTTTTGGCTTAGTTTTACTGCCACGTTACACGTAGTAAATAACGTAGGTAGTTATAAAAGATTTATTGTCACGGAAGTAATTTTTCAGGGCATAGGTAATCATATTACTATTTACTGATTGATGAAACATTTAAGTATGTTACATAAAGTAATTTTTTAGGGCATAGGTAATCATATTACTGTTTACTGATTGATGAGTCATTTAAGTATGTTACATACTATTGTTTTCATGAGTAAAGTAAGAAATTCTTGTTTACACATGACAGCTAGTTGGCCAAATATTATTGTACAGATTTTTGCATCTAATCTTAATGAATCATGAATTCGTGCATTAAAAAGTAAAATTCGTATACGGTGCCATTGAGTTATAAAGTAAACTAGTAATATTAGTTCAATGTACGGTGCACTGTTAGTTTTACTAACATTAACGTGCTATAGGGCAATGTATGCTTGAGCCTTTATGACATCATTAGGGTTCAAAATAATGGTGGCAATTATTTAACCACAGTTCTCTAAAGGGTTAAGGATTAACCTATAGCTGTCTGTACTTTACATAAGCTAAGACATAATCTAAGACGCTATCACAATAAACAACGCCATTTTACTAGGATGCAAAGCATCCTCTAGCCCTGACATTAAAATTAATATGACAGTTGTAATAATGGAGTGTGATTAGCTGCAATATATTATTATTATCTAAATGTCAAGAACTCTGATTAACGATTTGCGAACAGTCCTTTCGTTTTTTTTATTAATTTCGAATAAGCCTATGAAGCATATTGAAAATACCTTATTTTTATTTGATTGATTGATTTGTGATCTTAACGTTTTACAACATATATTACATACCCGTATGTATGTAAGTTTAGTTTTTAAATGACAGTAACATGGTACTGTGCTTAAAACTTAAAACTAAAGTAGGTAACCTTCATTTATCATTATAATAATATAATATTTGTAATTTATCTAATGTAATTTAATAAAATTATAATTATTTGTTCAATATAATACCGCGTGCCGACCTAAAAAATTGTGTCTTCTTTTTTCTTTTTACCTTTTCCTTAATATCTCTCCAATTATCACACTGCCCAAGTTTCTGCACCGACAACAGCATCGGTGGTTGGCCTTCCACCATTTAGGTGCCCAAGGTACTTTTTGTTCTACACCAGGACCATCTCCCTTAGTCAACTTTTTAGACAAGTCGGGGCTAGACGGAAGAACATGGAAGCAGAAGTAACATAGTTTCTAGAAATAATATACAAAACACCGTGACTCACTCATGTAAAAGAACTTATTTTCTGGAGTTTTTTGCTGGAGTGGCACGGTACCGTATTATTTCTGCCTTCACGCAATTGGAAGTGTCAGTTTTTCACTTAAAATCAATAAAAACAGCAATTCTTTATCAGGCAGACAACGGTAAACAACGGTCAGTAAAACGGTATATTTTCAATTAACGATGTGTTCATGTGATTTTGTTTGCCAGAGGATGCGTAGGCGCAGGCGATACGTGACTTCAAAGATAAACAGCTGACCACGCGGCGTCACTAGCCATACAATGACCACGTTCATATAATCACATACTGACTGAGCACAATCTGATAAATGTATATTCGTAATTTTTTATATAAAACAAAACTATTGTTAGCTTTTTGAGTTATTTTACATACATACATACCTAAATACATACTTATATAAATCACGCCTATATCCCCGAAGGGGTAGGCAGAGGTGAATTTAGACCCAGGTTTCGCTAACTATGTTAGGTCCAATGTAATAGGTGGCGAGCCTATTGCCATTTATCGGGCACGGATATAGCAGTACAATGCTAGGTGGCATAAGAGGGACACTGCTGCCCATTACTCATGGCTGTCTTTATCCTTAGTCGCCTTGTACGACACCCACGGCAGAGAAGGGGGTGGTGACAATTGTATTCTGTGCTCAGCCGTCACCACACGGCTTTAAGACAATTCAACTCGAAGATTCGCATCTTCGCAATAAACTTGAATAATTAGGTGATTTACAACCAGTTGCCGGTCCAGTGTGGCAACATGTCCGGCGATGATGGGTCATGCGCCAAATTAAATGTCCACTTACGGCCCTACACTCGGCTAAACCACGAGATGAGGTCAAAATTAAACGACCGTTGCTGAATTATCACGTAATTTCCGATAATAATCCATGATCTTTGTTATTGTTACATCAATTGAACCGGTCCTTTTAGTGCTGACCTTAACATGTTGTTCACCTCTGCCAGTATTTTGTAATCATGTTATATTACAAAAATACAAACTAAACATACATACAAACTATTCAAAATGATTTATCTGTATTGTAGCAAACCAACAGCAAGTATATGTGTGACCCCTGAATACAGAAACGCTACTCAAATTTAGGGGCCTGCTTAAAAAGTTAAGTAGACATTACCTATTAGATTTTAATTTTAACATTATATAAATGTTAGAAAAATTAGTACAAAGACCTAATTTCTAACCACCAAAATCTTAGATATTACCTGTCAGAATTTGTATGGAAAAACGTCAATTTTGACAATACTTAAATGTTAAGCCGGACTCAAACTTTGAATAGCGTTTCTGTATTCGGGGGTATATCTTTTTTTTTGTTTTCTTTTGTTTTGTGTGCTCGATATCGCATCCCTTGCCTTTGTTCAGTTTACCGATTTGATCTAGGGGTGAAAAGATAAGTGCATGCATGCATGGATGCATTACCAGTTTATTTGGGGTCGGTACAGTATGTTTCCTCTTTCACTCATATGTTTTTACTCTATGCACAAGCAGAATTACAATTTTTGCGTAAATTCCAATATTATTTTAGGTTCGGCTCGGGGCGTTGGCTGTGTGCTAAAATCCTTTGACGACGCCTCAACGTGCGCGGAAACATTTAGAAAGCCCCTTTGTTTACCCTCTACTAACAAGGTTGACTGATGAATATTTTCAGAAGCGGATTAACGACTTAGCATAGTAAATAATAAACGAAGGCAAAAGCTTGTTTTTGAATACACGTCAATAACTCCAATACATTAGACTAAAGTAAATATAGCCGTGTGGTGACGGCAGAGTAGAATACAATTGTCACCACCCCAAATCTCTCCCGTGGGGGTCGTACAAGGCGACTAAGGATAAATCAGTGATGAGGAATGGGCAGCAGCGTTCCTCTTATACCTACCACCTAGCAACTTTTGTGCCCGATAAATGGCAATAGGCTCGCCACCTATTACATGGGACCTAGCATATTTGGCGAAACGCGGGTGCTAGTTCACCTCTGCCTACCCCTTCGGGGATATAGGCGTGATTTATGTATGTATGTATGTAAATATATTTCAAGACAAAAATCTACACACCTAAGAATAGCCGGCGTGGCTTTGCCCCAACAGTGGGCACATTAAAGAGCTCGAGGTGGTGCTGTAACAGGTGGCGAGCCTATTGCCATCTGACGGGCACGTAAATCACAGTACATTGCTAGGTGGTAGAAGAGGAACGCTGTAGCCCATTAGGTACTCATCGCTGCATTAACGCTTGGTCATCTTGTGACACCTGCGGTAGAGATTGGGGGTAGTGACGATAGATTGTATATTTTTAGAAGTATTGTATCCATCTTTAATTACGCCACGTCATATGACATATATTATTTTCCTTGGGTTTTTACTTTTGTATTAAAAGTATTTATATATCTTTGGAATATCATACATAAGTAATTATTAGTTGTGAAAAATATAAGTAATCGCACAGTTCTAAGTATTTTCAGTTCTGCTGAAAATACTTAGAACGTGTGTGTTGCTAATCAACCTGTGATGACTTTTGGTTGGAAAGACCCAAAGAGTACAATGTATATACAGCAAAAATAATAGGAAAATACATAGTGTATGCATTGAATTTCAAACCTGTTACAGATTATCTGTACAATGAAAAATATAGGTGTTGTATCAGTCATGTGCACTTTCTAAAGAACCTACAAAACTCTAGAAATACCAACGGCAGGCTCCAATTGATAACCCAGTAGCGTATTAACGAGGCATAGTCAGTAGTGCCCGATAAACACTAGTTTTTCAAGGCCGAAACAGAAACCAAATTTAGGCACCAGTCTCAGTTCCGGCCGAAACGGAAACTTCTATAGGTCATATTTAAAAAAATACTTAATCTTAATAATAACTTAGTCAGTCTTCGTTTTTAAATTAATTTGAACTCTCAATAAAATAAAATAACATTATCACTTCCTATTGGAGTTAAATTATTTAATTGAGCTTTTTCAGGAGTTACATACATACATACATAAATCACGCCTCTTTCTCCGAAGGGGTAGGCAGAGGTGAACTAGCACCCACGTTTCGACAATTATGTTAGGTCCCAAGTAATAGGTGGCGAGCCTATTGCCATTCATTTCAGGAGTTAGTTTGAAAGAAACCTACGAAACATAGCCGATTAGAATTTTAGAGCAAGGCCCAATAATGCGAGCAGACGTCTGCAGATGCCCCCGTGACCACGGCTCAACGTGCTTTCTGAAGCACTCAGAACTCTACTTAATGCATTTTTGATAGCCTTTGAGGACGCATCCGCAGGCCGAGCACGCTCGCGTCAGTGCTATTCAGCTCCTCGCTCGTGAACAGAATGGGGCCTAGACAACGTGGCTATCTATTCGAACAAATTGAATAAAAATGTATCAACCTGACGTAGGTATTACTGAGAAAACACCATGGCTACCGGTGTCTCAAATGTAACTGCCGCACTCAGAGACGTCAAATAACGTTATTGAATACTTAACGTCAAAAAATGATAATTCTAAACTAGTCGCTATTCTTGCCGGGTCTATGGTCTAGATTTAAATGAAAATTATTGACCTTAAATACCCATTAAAATTAATTGACGTCTCTGAGTGCGGCAGTATGAGTATTTGTCAAAATTGACATTCTTGGATAGAAACTCTGTATCGTTTGCCACTTGGCAAGGCAACCTATAGGCAACCTATACACTTGGACCGCGGCCTGGCCTTCCTGTGCTAGTCATATGCCGGTAACGCAGCGCTCTGACGATAATTTATTAGACCTACCTCAGTGTTTATAAAAATAATAGATACGAAATATAAAATTTAACCGCGGAAGCGTGATGCATCTATATTTGAAGCAGAGGAATAAACAATTTAATTGAGGCCAATGGCTGTTTGGTCGACACCGACATTCAAATATTTCTACTGCCTATGTCATTAAATTGAGGTCATTCTTTTGTGGAATATACAAAATATCGCACATTTTATTAAAAATATAACTATAGTTCCTTGTAACGGCGATGCGGGCGAGGGATCGTTGCACTCACAGAACACTGAAGTTGCACTGCCTTTCAGAACTCACAGAATAATATTGACATATTATTCAAATATTATGTTTACGCAAAAAGCGTTGTTGCGTAACGTGCTTCTTGAAAATGCTAATTAATAATTGCTTTTATTTAAAAAAGTAAAATGCTCCCAATTATTTCGAATCTATAATCGTTTATCTACGTAACGTAGTCAGTGTTACAGCAATAGCGTCCATTTCCTCAAGTTCATATTATAACCCTCATTAAGGCTGTTGAAGCTTGAGTACATACCTAGGCTGCTTCTAGGCATGTTGCATCGTCGGCCTTCTTGGTCAAGCCACGAATTAAGGCATGAGTGCTCAATTTTCAACGAAACAACTGTATTTATCCATAGGAAACATTTTGTCTTCGGCCCCGGTAACAATCGACAGAATGTGTAAATATATTTTGAGATAATTATCTGCGCCCACTGGACATATTTTCAAAATTCTATCGATAGAGCACCTCAAGGCGAGCATGCCCGCCTAACAGTCACGTTATTTCTATGCCATAATTAATATATAAGGTTAAGGTCTATGCAAAACTGCGGTGGACAGTTGAAAGGAGGCAATCAATGGTCACAATTCGAAGCTTTACTAAAAGCTAACGAGGTGTTTGACATTTGAATGAGAGGTGACGTCTGTGCAACAGTCGCACGAGTCGAGGCAGTCTTCATAGGGACTGACGCTTGAAACGGCTTCATTCCAAAGAAAAGTAGGTTAGAAAATTCGGTATCAGTGGCGTGGATAAGGAATTGCGGAAGCGGTTAGAACTTTCTTTTCCTGTGCATTATAAAGCCAGGTTATAATAATACTATTGGTCGCCCGCGGCTTCGCTCGCGTTAATGTCGGTTGTTATATAGCCTTCCTCAATAAATGGATTATCCAACACAAAAAGATTTTTCAATTTGAGTCAGTCGTTCCTAAAATTAACGCGTTTAACCATACAAACAAACTCTTCAGATTTATAATATTAAATTATAAAAATAACGGTCTATTATTTAACGTTTTTCACACGTTATAATTGAAACTTGGAATACGCTATATGACATCAATCACCCGACGTTAAATGTTACTGCCGTACAAAAAATCTGCTCACTCCTAAGTTAGATGTCTGCCTTGACTTTGACATACGCCTGACATGTTTACACTGAGACGGCCTATGATGTGACACACAAACAGCTGACCCCTGTCACCCCTACAAAACGGAACGGACTGTATGTGCGGAAGCTTAGTGAAAAACTGCGTCCATTGACTCAGCAACGCACGCGTCAGTAGCACGCATATCATACCAAGGGCGTGAATCTCGTCCGTTTTATACTAGTGCGCGCGTGGCGGAGGCAGCAGTGAGCAGTGAGCATTGGGCAGTGAGCAGTGGGCAGTGTGCGGTGGCGGCGAATGCGAGGATGCGCTTGGCGCGTGCGCTGTGGCCCGTCCCCCTCTGGGGGCTATTGGCACTGCTACTGCGGCCCCAGCACTCTGCCAGCGAGACCCTGGCGGCCATCGGCGCCATCCTGCCTCCCTTCCTCAGGAACAACTTCGACGAGATCCTCAAATCGGCGTCCAACAGCTGTACGTTGAATGTGGTAATGACCATCCTGTGCCAGGGATAGTGATTATAAGATCCGATAGCTAAGTGCGATAGTGAGTGGACTGAGGAAGGCTTCGCCGGAAGAACGGTTTCAAATCCTCACGAGAAATTACTTTTTAGTCCCACACACGCCAGTCGCTTAGTTGGTGCGTAATGCTCCTAATTGCAAAGAATATTGTAGTTAGAAAAAAATTGAAAAAAATATGTCGTGATGCGGGAATCGAACCCGCATTCACTGCAATATGGGCAGGTGCCTAAACCGCTCGGTCAACCAAGACGTTTTAGATACATTTATATAATGTTCAAATTTTAATCAAAATAGTAGCTCCTCCACTCCGTAAAAATTGAAATTTCAAGTGTGCGAACCGTAAATCAGGAGAATTTCGGCATTCCTTTTAAACCCGCGTTTGCTCAATTAAGTGCAAGTAAATATGCAATTCACGTTCCGATGTTACATTCTATAAACAAACCGAAAATCAAAGCGAACGTCGAGGACGCGTGTCTGTTTGCAGAGCGTCTTTTTATATACTATTAGTGCCACTCAAATCAGTGTTTAGCACTTAGTATTTCCTATGTTTACCTACAAAAAACGTGGAGCTAGACTAGGATAAGCGGACAAACAAACCAAAGATGTAAATGTCAGAAGACACATGCAGCACATTATGTTTCTGATTGAAATGGGACTAAGAAAGGCAATAAATGTTTCAAGAATTGATGTGTTAAATTTAATTTCGTGTAAATGAACACTTACCTATAAGTAACAATTTTTACTTATTTGTATGGCATTATAAAACTATATAAATATAAGACCATTCTCTTAGAAAACTTAGAATAGCTAATAACAAAAAACATCTTATATAAAATCATCTAGTGCGTCGACGTTTGAATCGAATGGGTTACGCATAGCGGTAACAACCATACTACCATTGCCTACAACAAATGAATATTGTGGGAATGTATTCAAGTAATGCAATTATCAAATAAACGTCTTACCTTTGCATTTTACATAATATTATAAAGTTAATTTTTGGATGCCTAAATCGTGATAAAAGGCACTTATTGTGTTTTTACCGCATTCGCGATGCCACTAATTATCATTTCGACACGTATGAAGAATCAAATTATGACTTCATCACGTCGTGCACTCGAGGAAATGAACGCGTGTTATATTAACTTATTTTAATGATTGCGCGAAGAGGTCGCGCGCATCATTGTTAGGAAGAGGCTTGCGATGACCCTCGCTTCGTGAAGGTGGCCTTGACTGCCGGTGTCCGTTCATGGCTGGCGCAGCCACCGCCTAACATTCATGAGAAACGCGTATTTCAATTAATCATTGGTATGGTACATATAACAAACACCAGTGATTCGTCATAAGGACGTTAGCCAACGATAGATGTCGAGTCACATAATTCAGCTCTGGAAGACAATGGGTTTATTAGGGTAAAAATAACATGCGTTGCAATGCCAACCAATTAACTGGAAACAACTCCCGGTTTGCAGGTGAACTGCTGCCCCTGGAGATCCTGTACTCGCGGCAGTACACCACCGAGCTGCCGCTCACCGACGTGGTGGAGTTCACCGAGGGTGGGTCCAAGAGGCACAGGCTTATGAGGGCACACCAGCTCGTCCAAGTGAGGCCGCCCGAGGAGCTGGTGGTATACATCCCCGGCTGGTGGAACACCCCCACGGATGAATCATCCGAGGCTCTCGTCGAAGCCCTGCTCCAGAAGCATCGGACAGTTCTGGTGGTGGACACCAGGCTCAGCTTCAACCGGGGCTACGTGGCGTCGGCGTCCCGCGTCAACCCACTCGCGCACCTCATCTACCGCTTCATCAGGAAGCTGAGCGACAGGCAGATGCCACCGGCCTCTATCCACCTGATAGGCTTCAGCCTCGGCGCGCACGTGGCAGGCGTCACCGGCAAGCTGGTCCGGAGGAACCTGGGGACAAAGGTGGGGAAGATCACCGCGCTCGACCCCGCCAAGCCTTGCTTCACGAAAGCCGAGGAGTTCCGACTAGGGAGGAGCGACGCCGAGTTCGTGCAGGTGGTGCACTCGAGCGCGGGCCTTTTAGGCCTCGAGCAGGCCGTGGGCCACGTGGACGTGTACGTGAACGGTGTCCTGGCGAAGCAGCCGGAGTGCCTCGGCCGCGGCATCACGCTGGAGTGCGACCACGCGCAGGCCTGGCGGCGGTACGCGGCCTCGGTGGCGGACAGGCGGGCGCTACTGGCCGTGCGCTGCCAGGACTGGGCGCAGCTGGCGGCCGGCGCCTGCCAGGGCCAGGCCATGCCGCTGGGCCACGCGTGCGGGACGGCCGTCCGCGGCCTCTTCCTCTACCGGTCTGCTGAAGATCCCGACGCAAGGGACAAGAGGGCGCCTGTCCCAACGGAGCGCCCCTTCAGCCTCTTCGACTTCCGCACCTGGTGGCGGTAGACCCGCGGCGCAGGCCTACCCCTGATTAGCTGTGATACTAGACTAGGCAGTGGCTCAGACGTGGCCTTTGAGCAACTGAACTTGCTTTTTATAGAGACGAAAACTTGTAGCATTCCATGGATCCATCGCGCGGGTGCCGGGTCAATAGTGTGCCAGAGAGGGAAGACAGTGGCTTTGTGACCTAAGTGTAGGTTTACGGCCCCACAACATGTTAACGCTCACCTTTGCCACCCCCACTTCTCTCTCTGCTCAGCCTCTCTCACTTATGTCTCTCTTCTTTTTCAGTAATAGTTTTAAGTTTTGCCAGTATTTTTGCAAGTTTAAAGTGTGTGATGTACCTATTCCCTTTTAATTTATTCTAAATTAAGTTTTATGCAATAAAATCTTGTCTAAATTATTGTCATTAATGTACAAAGATTTTGGTGGGTAGAAAAAGAATTTCGAAAAATTATGATCTTGAGGCGGGAATCGAACCCGCGTCCGCTGCTATCCGGGTAGGTGCCTGACCGCTCGGCCACCCAAGATACAGTATCTTGGTCAAGATCATAATTTTTCGAAATTCTTTTTCTACCCACCAAAATCTTTGTACTTATTTTTCTAACATTTATATAATGTTAAAATTAAAATCGAATAGTCATTAATGTAGTCAATTAATAATCTGGAATTGAAAAAGAAAAACAAATGTTTTATCTGTTTAATTTAAGACCTTTGGTGATGTAGGAAAAAAAGACTGATTTTACATCTAAATAGAATCAGACGAATAATCAAGCGCCTGTGCGCCACCCATGTGGTATAAATTAAATAATACATATACACAATTTTACAGGCCTTCTTGTGGTATTCAAATTGTCTAACATACAAATACGCATTTAAAAATGCCACAAGCAAACAAACCGGTTATAGTCAATGAATATTAACACGATGAAAATGCTTCGTGTTGTCCCTTCTCAGTGCCGAATTGCAACACCTTCATGCGCCTTCGATATTGCTAACAAATTAGTTGTCTACCAACTTTAAGTCGTCGCCCGAATAACTTAATTGGCCGCAGGACCGTAAGTTGATGCACTGCTGAAATTCATAGATTTTCCCTTGAAAATCGAACACAGAGATATACTTATGCCAAATCAGACAGATTCCAAAGTTAGATACTTGTATATACTCAGAAATAATTACCATCCATTTTAATGTGACCACTTTCAATTGTTTGTGGTAGGGTCATATGGTGTGTTACTAAAATATGTACCATGCAACTTCCAATTTAAATTCTATTTGGTTTAGTTTGAATTTTTCTTTAATTGCTTAAGGACGAGTAGGTAATTTTAAATACAATTGGAATCGTTAGAGTGGAGGACCTTAAATATGTATAAGTGTGTATCTTTTTAGTGAAACTCCTCTTAACTTTCAAGTTAGCTTGGACGCTTTTTGAGAAGTAGAATGAAAATAATAATTTGTGAAGAGCGCGAATAATTAGCATGCCCGCTTTATATAAATGCAATTGTGTTAGGTTCCATGTATATTGCCATATTTGGTATGGAAATCTCGATATAGAATCTAGAATGTAGAATCTAGGTGGTTTAAAAGCAACGCTGCTGCCCAGTGCTCATCACTTTCTTTAGCGTTAGTTACCTACCTTGTACGACACCCGCGGGAGAGACTGCTCTACCTACCGTCACCGTCGGCACAGTGTAGAGTTAACCATCTCTACCAAAATTTCAACTGGCATTATAGTAGAATCCTTTTAAGTGGTCCCTAAATTACATGTCGATTAGGTTAACCCTCCTATAATAACACTGAATACAAATTATACCACTTAAACTAGATTTAAAAGTAAGATTCGAATGTAGAGCATAGATAACTACGATTCAACTCATCTTAGCAAGTAAATAGCAACTTAATCAAAATTAAATGTAGGGATAAGACGAATGCTTATGTACTTTTATAGATACAAATATTTTAGAAATTAGAGCCGAAATTTAGACACACACACTAGCGCCATCTCTGTGAAACTATATGTAAAACCACGCCATTAATCACGCCGTGGCACCCGTAAAAGCAGCCGACTCTGCTATTTTAGTTCTTGCTAGTGAAAACAGATATCGCTAGAGTATATCTGTATTAAAACCTCCAAAGCGTCGACGGACGATGCGTGATTGAACAAATAAAGTGAAATCTATATCGACAACAAAACCAATTAAGAGTACGCCTGAGCGCGGACAGTGATTCAATAAAAACGTGCCCCGTTAAGTACCTCTCTCTCAAATTGGATTCGTTCTAGGTGCTCGTTTGGGAATTTAATGGAAAATGGACCTTGACATGGTTGCTCTAACGTATTTTTTAACATGACAACTACATAATACTGGAACAAATTATTACAAATCAATAACGAATAGTGTGAGATACAAAGTTTTTCGACGCTCCTCCTGAACTTTGATTTTAAAATCGATACAATAATGTTGTCAGGTCATTCGTCATTTAAGTTAAGCGGGTAGACAGGAAGAAAAATATACATCCATCCCTGTCTTACATAAATCACATCTATTTAGGTATCCCCGAAGGTGTAGACAGAGGTGCATTAACACCCACCTTTCGCCATTTATGTTAGTTCCTATGTACTAGCAGTATATTGCTAGGTGGTAAAAGAGGAACGCTGCTGCCCATTAGTCATCATTATCTTAACCCTTAATCACGACACCTGCAGGAGAGTTTAGGGGTGGTGACAATTTTATTCCGCTTTGCCGTCACCGCACGCAACCGATCCCTATCTTGACCAAATTAGCATGTTCTTTATATTCCGAAACATTATTGTTTCAATTTTTCTCAGCACTAGACACATTGTGTGGTTGATGATTCGACACTTCTTCAAACCACGTCAACCAACCCCGGTAACCTTAAACCAGAGGTAATCCAATTCCTGTCTCGCCACCGCGGCGCCGCTGGAGCGTTAGCCGGGCGAATAACAATGGGCTCCTTCGAAACTCACCACTCACGGCCCTTAAAAAAACAAAATTAACAGCCGTCGTTTCGTTTCAGCGGGAGGCTTTGAAGCGTGAGTAAATAATATCAATTAAAGGTGAACGCACACTTTACGAGCCGAACGCGCCTACGTCAACGAATTTAATGTAATCTTTATATGAAATCATATGAAACCATGAAATCACTTGCCGGAGTCGAATCGTCCGAATCTATCAAAAACTAGAAAAATTCGAGTGTTCGTAATAAGTTTGTGCGTGGTCAAAATTGGAACTAAAATTTCATCTGCTATTTCGTTTCTGTAGGAGTGTCAATGTTAGCGAGCAGCGCCACCCGTCGCGCGCAGACTTATCTGACGCGCACTCTATTTTCGATTCCTTCGGATGGATTTGTCAATTCAGAACTATTTTCGATTCATTCGGCGCTGCTAGGTGACGAAGCCTCCGCTGACTTCGGCGTGTTCGGCGAGTTCGGCTCGGATAAGTGTGCGTTCACCTTAAATATGAATCGCTGCTCTGATGGTGCGGGGAGCGGGGAATTCCCGCTTAGAATCGCTTGTTAGACACGGTCTAGCACAGTGCACCCGCGCCCAGCAACCGGCTACTCTCTTTCCAACAATCCCCCCCGCTACGATCTCGAGTGCACAGGGGATGTTTGGGCTCTTTGTCCGTACGCGGAGCTCTAACAAAATAATGAATCCCACTCCACTTTTATGAGCGTGGAGTCCACTCCACATTTTAACTTACCCTTT
Source organism: Cataclysta lemnata (assembly GCA_963931975.1). Lineage (NCBI taxonomy): Eukaryota > Metazoa > Arthropoda > Insecta > Lepidoptera > Crambidae > Cataclysta > Cataclysta lemnata. Next base: position 14,277,883 of record OZ008355.1, read on the forward strand.
TTATGAACACGTACATTTAACAAGCAACAATAGATTCATCAATCGCACAGTTATTATTAAGTTTAATTATTATTTTTAGGACATTTTACCGACCAGCCCGCCTACCATCACCACCGAAACACGATATGCTAGAGCCATTATCGCGTTGTACTGTCAAACTGAACGCTAAAATAGATTTTTGACAGTTCAAAGCGATAAATGGCTATATCATATCGTGTTTCGCTGGCCATGCTAGCCGGGCTGAATGTCAAGTGCCGTGTGGTGACGGCAAAGAAGAATACCTGCTACAGCTCCGATAGCTCTATCGCGCCATACAAATATGACATCTTCGCTCTGTGGTATCCACTGAATCTGAGCGGAGACGAGATGTGCGGATAACGCATTTCTATTGGTTGTTTAAAACACAGCTCCGACAGGCTGAATAGGCCAATCCACGCTCATCATCATCATCATCATCATCATGGCGGGCTGCGGCATCGAGCGGCAGCCCATGGCCCGGGCATGAACTCAGGGGAGATCAGTCCCCCGGCGCTCGGCCGAGTGTTCCCCGCGATGCGTGCGCGACTGTACCAACGAGCGGCAGAGCCCCACGTTAATTGTCGCCATTGAATCGGCATTACCCTCCTTCCGCCCGCACCCCACTTCCGCGAGGTGCACGACCTCTGACTGGGTTAGGAGACAACTTGTACATGCATGTGTATCATAATTATCATGTAAATTTCCGATAGCTTGCTATATGTGTTAGATACCTGCGACTATGTCCGGTATCCACTATAACATCTAAAGAAAACAACAAGACAATTAACATCTTGAGAAACCTATCGTGCATAGAGAATGAGGTTGCAAACCTTTTGTGTGCAATAATAAAAAAATTAGTTGTAAAAATATTTCAAAAGATTTTATAAATGTGTACATGCCGTCCTTTGAATGGCGTCCCTGTGCCTGTAAAACTGCATTGTACGTCAGTAATAAAGCTTCTCTAACATTTCACAATTAAAAAGAAAACTATATTGTTGTCTGTAAAAGTGAAAAATCGAGGGGATCAACAAAGACATTTGTATTCAGCTTATGAATGGGATGGCATTGAGAAGAATAATGGCAGGATCCCATTACGGCGACGGCGGCGGCGATCAGTTAATCTACTAACAAGATTGAGCCGTTCCGAGTACTATGATGCGCTAGTTTATGTACCGTCGGCAATAGTGCTTGTCTACAGTAATTTGCATATCGATTTACGTCGATATACTGATTGCATTCATCTTCATACATTGACTTGTTTCAGTTTGTAATTAGGGCATACTATTGTCAGAAAGTTTGTAACCAAGTTAAATAGATACTTTGATACGTTGGGCAAACAACATCGATAGTAAGGAAAGGTTAGAACACGAGTGAATCGTGTCGTATACATTAAGACCTATTTAAAGATTGATTTAAATACATACATACACAAAATCATATTTTTAATGCAAAGAAAAAAAGTCAGAAAAACAGGATTAAATTCATTCAGCTGTTTCACTAATGTGCTTATCTACATTTTTTTTTTTGCTAAACCACCTTAATACATCGTATTAGAAAGATAGAAATCGAATCGCATAAAACTTTATTAACTGTTGGTAAGATTCATTTAAATCAAGTGACAAGTAAAAGCAAAATCTAAATGTAGTTCACTTAAGAGCTTCCATTGGCACACTTTCTTAATAGCATTAAAGCAGACTTGGTTTTCTCATGGCGCATGAGAAAATTATGACACCATCACTAATGTAATAAAAGGCAGGCGACGCCTGTTCACACGGCTGCCCGTCTGCCGAGGAAGCCGTCAGCCGCGAAGCGCTGGCACATAATACCCTCGCATCTAGTACAGGCAGCAGCACACCAGGGGCAACTATTTCCCCTTTGTGGACCCTAGTCCACGGACATAAGGGTTGTTTTTCAAGAGGCGCACTGGGCTTTACCGAGCATCTCCAGCTATTATCGCAAACTAGTTTGTAGTTGCCGTGCGGTTTTACTATGAAACATTGTGGCGCCGACTTCAACCCTGTCAATGGAGTGCGGGAGCCGTGCGAACAACACCTAAAGAAATACTGTCTCAGTACATAATCGTTATGTGGTACAATAAGTTTCTTATTTACTGTAGGAAGGTATCAGATGTGACACACTTTTGATACGCTTGATTGTGTACTCAGACCCCCTCTACTACTCAAACTTCCGTTGTGGTGGTTTCCGGACGCTAGGCTTCATCAATTCACTCGCTTCGGCTGCTGGAAGTAGGCCTATTTGGTCTGAATTGAATTTCCTATATCAAAGAAACTAGGTTAGGTTTGACCCTTGCGAATTTAGTTCAGTGGCACAGTTGGAGAGGCTCAACAGCTCTTCTGTGTCAAATATCCATCAAGCAGCTTTTTTTATAGGGAATGTGATTAGGTCGTTTCTTTATCTAGACTTATTCTTATCTGTAGTCGCAACTCGAGAACTTTATTTCATGTTCAACGATTATTGGTTGAGCCATGAGATTGTTCGATGCGCATCAACTGACTCAAAGTTTAACTGACGTAATTAGAACTAGTTTAGATCGTAAAGGAAGTCGTATAGGTATACTTGATGGCTGAGGGCTTCGCCCAGACAGGCGGGGGGAGGTTTAGGTGGTATCTGCGGGCGGCAGGCGTCGAGTGGCCGCGGATGCATGTGCGCCCACGCGCGGTGGCGGCCACGTCACTCACTCACCAAGTGTCTCGTTAGCGTTACTCATTACAATGTTTGTTTCTGATAAACCAGTGGAAGCTCCGAAATTATTACGTACGTTCGTATACGTTCAGATAGGTACCTCCTACGCTAAGCAGTATTACGCATACAAGCCACGCCTATTTGTTCCCGTAGGGGTAGGCACGTTTCGTCACAACGTTTTAACGTTTTAACAACGGATCCAAGTGGTGGCGAGCCTATTGCCATGTTTAAGATTGATAAGTGGTATAAAAGGGACGCTGCTGCCCATAACTCATCTCAATCCTTAGTCGCCTCGTACGAGAACCGCGAGAGAGATTTGGGGTGGTGACAATTGTATTCTGCTCTGCCGTCCCCACACCAGTATTACCTACAATATAGAGTAGGCAGGATATACCAATCGTCAGTTTTCTCGGTCACATATCATTGTGATAATAAGTATGCTGCCCTATAATTGCCATCCACGTTGACAAATGGTCACGTTAATATTTCTCGATGGAGCGTCCATGTGTTTAGTTTCTACGTTTCCGTATTAACACTCGACGCGGGTTAGTTCTCCGCATTGCTCTTTAGTAAATGTCAAGTTATGCCTTTCTCGGTAAAAGTAGTTACACGTGTTGTCTTTCATAAATTGTGCCAAATTGTGTCAGCGGCGTGCCCATTTGTCAGTTTCCAATTGAGTCCCGATTAGAAAGCTGTTTAGTGACGTGAGCACTTACCGTAAAAACCGATTTAATATTTATACTTAATTATCACACACGGCGTTGGGTGAAAACGATCGCTTTACACGAAAATATCGTTCAAGAGGGCCTCTAGTAGAGTAGGAAGTAGCGTGAGTTGCGCCGAGGCACTGCTCGGCCTGAGTTGGCGGAAGTTTCAAATTCCAAATTGTTCCATAGTTCAATAAAATGCTATTAAACGCACCAACAAATGCCGACGGGAAATTGTTGACTGCGCTCGGCTCCCGAAATAACACGGAGATAACATATCTGGAAGGGACAAAACGATGAAACAAAGAGTTTATACAACAGACTTATCTAGGTAAAATCATTGGGTATACTTTGAAAATGTGCACTCTGTAGTACATTTTATTCTTTAAGTAGTGCGATTAAGCCGTATGTAACGGACGGCAGACTGCACCAGTACAAACTTATTCCGGAGTTAGTTAACGCCAGCTTTAGATAGTCTGCATGGGGCCACAGAGTATAGAATCGGAGCTTAGAATTCCAAGGACGAATTACCAGGTTCTTCGCCCGGAAAGATAGCGACTATATGTACATATTACTATATTTGTTGAACTTTGTTCCGAAAGGTAAACCTGGCATTAACCGTGTTCCAGAGAAGGTTAAATAAGCAGTTTCTATAATAGTTCATTTGAATTCGAGCCCAGTCAGACAAGGTCACTTCTAACAAAGGTAACAAAGGTTAATTTAGGCGCATAAATAGGAATAAGAGAGTAGACGGGAGACCGTAATTATTCCGGCCTGTCTTCGGCACTGCAGTGTCGGCGCTTCGTAAAAAGCAGTTTGTCTTTTGTGTGAGAAATTGTAATTGATGCTATTATAACATCGTTTACGCAGCCGACAACTGGCTCGCTTAATGGCTTCGAGTCCCTTGACCATATGCCAAGCACAGGTGATAATTCTCCCACAGGTCATTATTTCAGTGATATAATCGACAATCTAGTCTACATAGACATACGATTATAACAATTGCACTAAAATGTAGTGGGTGATCATAATTTACAGCGTTAGTTCCTCAGGGACAATTTATGAATGTACTTACATTCATACATTGGGTCTTAGGAACTTCCACACATCAACTTTAGCTAAGGATAATTTATTGATTTTACTTTATGTTGTATCGGCGATCATTCTAAAAACACTGACGATTTCTATGCAATTTATTCAATGTTATGACCATTATTACGTAAGTCATTGGAAAACTGCAAAGAATATGTGAGTATTATAAGAATGGAGGCTGATAGAACATGCAGTAGGTGTACACACATACATAAAATATCCTTAGGCATTGTTGATGAGTGTATTCATCACTGACACCGACAGGCGATGATGACATGACATCAATTACCACACAAGCTGAATATAAGTAAATGATGAACAGACAACCAAGTTTGACTGCGGATAATTTAACAGCTCAAAATGTGTTCTGCCCCAATGTTTCGTAGTTAATAACCGTCGGAATAGTCACGTTTTCATTACGGGAGTTAATACGAATTTTAATTACAAAATATGTAGCGTACGTAATTATGTTTTACAGCGGAAGTGGGTAATTAGGGTTTAAAAGTTTTCGTGCAATAATATTATTATCCATATACTTAATAATTTAATGGTCGGTATGCATTAATATTTTCCATATAAATAATACTATAATGGGCCGTCACCACATGGTGTGCGTGTGGTGACGGCAGAGCAGGATACAATTGTCGACACCACCTCCATCTCTGCCGTGGGGTCGTACGAGGCGACTAAGGGTAAAGACAGTGATGAGTAATGGGCAGCAACATTCCTCTTATACCACCTAGCAATTTACTGCGATTTATGTGACCGATAAAAGGCAATAGGCTTGCCATCTATTACATGGGACCTAACACAATTCGCTAAAAGTAGGTGTTTAATTTACCTCTGCTTACCCCTTCGGGGATATAGGCGTGAATTGTGTATAGATGTATAAATAATGGTATAAACTTGTGAAAGTCTACGTTGTTAGGCCTCGCGGTTGAAAGAGAGAGATACCCGTGCAATTATTGTAGATAAGTCAAAGCTGCTTTGATGCTATATCCGTTATCACAACTTGGGCCGGTGAAGGGTGTTTGAGCCTGTAATTGCCGAAAGCAGGAGCTTCCGACCGGGGTCGGGGCAAGGGGTGCGGGGCGGGCCGGCTAATTACCCTCCTCGTTACAGTAATCACACATCTTATCTTTCTAATTACGCTCTTTTGCCACACATGCCGCTTTTACCGAAGTGCGGCGCTCGCGGACAATACATCGTGACGCGTCGGTCTGCTTTACACACGTCACACTGACGCCACATTCACTTAGCAGTTTAAACACCTTGGGAACAGGAAATTTAATATCTAAGGCGCACCGGCATCGCGCGTGATGGAAAAAGCAGTAGGCAAACATGACGCATCTGCAATACTGATATTAAACTACGTTACAAATATGATATAGGTATTACAGGTACAGATATTACAGGATATTAATATCCATAGATTTTAGACAGTTCAAAGCGGTAAATGGCTATTCTTCATAGCTGCGGATTTGGCTAGACGCGCCCACTTGTAAAATTCACCTGTATATTCGCCACTGAATTAAGAAGTTTAAAATATCTGAAATATATTAGTTCGAAAGTACCTACGCCGTATCAAGTACGGATTCTGACTTACCTAATACCTATATTAAAGCCGTGTGGTGACAGCAGAGTAGAATACAATTGTCACCACCCCAAGTCTCTCCCGTGGGTGTCGTACAAGGCGACTAAGGATAAATCAGCGATGAGGAATGGGCAGCAGCGTTCTTCTTATACCACCTAGCAATAGTACTGCGACTTTTGTGCCCGATAAATGGCAATAGCCTCGCCATCTATTACATGGGACCTAACATAATTGGCGAAATGTGGGTGCTAGTTCACCTCTGCCTACCCCTTCGGGGATATAGGCGTGATTTATGTATGTATGTATATTAAAACCTTGGTCTTTAAGAAGTTAACCCCCGAATACAGAAACGCTACTCAAATTTAGGGGACTGCTTAAAAAGTTAAGTGGACACTACCTGTCAGAATTTGTATGGAAAAACGTCAATTTTGAAATACTTAAATGTTAAGCGGGACTCAAACTTTGAATAGCGTTTCTGTCTTCGGGGGTAAGTTACGTTAGAGCAGAGACCAACAGATTATTAACAGCTGTTATTGTTAATACTTTGTGTTTAACATACATCGGAATACCATACTTGCTAGGTCATAATTTCGAAATAAGTATGAAACATAATGTCGACATATTAATCTTCGAAATTCAGTAGCGGAGCGTAAGGAAGCAAGCCTCAAACACTCACTGTTTTACAGGGGTGTCTCCGTCGGCAACATTCACTTACATCTATTGCTTACTGATGTTAACAAGTCAGACTGCGATAACCATTGAGTTAAGTAAACGCTATTAATGACGGCCGCCTTGGTCGAATGCTCAGATCGCTGGATATTGGCCAAGAGGTCCCGGGTTCGAATCCTGGTAGGGGCAAACTTTGTGATGACCACAAATGTTTGTTCCCGAGTCAGGTTGTGTATATGTTTATGTAGTATATTTTCAACATTTATATACAGAATTATATTAAAAATATGTCCGTCATCTAGTATCCATAACACAAGTGCTTAGGCTACTTACTTTGAGCTAGATGATAGGTGTGAGTGTAAAAAAAAAAAATTGTAGTTCAATGGCGATAACGGACTGATCTTATTCCTTTAGGCTCAAGTTCACCAATACGAGAGTTCACAACAAGCGATTAAAAAAGCCAGTTTTTGACAGTTCTTCCATACGATAGAATGTCAAAAACCGACGTTTAAATAAAAATCTCCTAATAAAGTGCTGGTGAACTCCAGCCTTAATGTAGGTATTCGTATAGTTGTGCAAAAACCCCGCTCTCTTAACTCCATACAGATAAGTTACTCTACATTTCGCATGAAATAAATTAAAAGAGACTGAACGAAATCTTGGGCAAAATGAATGCTTTATTCAGGCTAATTAGCGAACGCGGCTTGGACCCGTTTCCTGTGCCGAATATTGCCTCTGTTAACTGACTTTTTTTTCTGCACACGACACGCGAATGCGGGAGATAAGTTTAATTGCTACCGTAATGCAATATATATATATATAGATAGAACTTTCTTGTGTATCGATTTTGAAGACCAAAGACTACATTACCATGGGTGCCAAATGAGAATACCATCGCGTTTGCAGCAAAGGACATGGACTTATAATTTATTACATGTGCTTACCTATTGTAAGTAATTACATCTAAAAAGAAATAGAAGTAAAGTAATTTTATATTTTATGCTCAAGCTGGTAAACATAAGTGCAACTTTGAAAACCCACTTTCCAAACAATTTTATAATCCTTTCACATGACAGATGTCATGGTGGAGCTAGTACAAATAAATAAAGTAACTAACTATTTATTACTTGTTTTCGCACTAAAATCTGATTAGAAACACTAAAATCATAATGAAGAAATCCAATTAAAAAACCTAAATAAATATTTGACATGCTTATGTGGACACGCATAGTACAGTCAACGTCACACTATATAAACTGTGAAATAGCACATAATACAATTGAGAAAAATAAGACATAAAATATTATGATTATATAACGATCGCCATTCCTCCACAACAGAGCTTGTTACCCGTTAATTGCGAGCAAAAACCCTCAAAGAGCATTGGACAGGCCTCTGCGCGATGACAGGTTGCGGGTAGATCAGAAGTCGATTAGCGGCTGGCGCCGGCAGCCGGCGGCGGCGACGGCTCCCGTGCGGCAGTCCGGGCTGCCGGCGCCGGCTGCATTACAGTGCGCGCCAGATAAGTATGCGCATGGTCAAAATTGGAACTAAAATTCCGTCTGCTAAGTATTTTGTTTGTCTAGGAGCCTCAATGTTAGCGAGCAGCGCCACCCATCGCGCGCCGACTTATCTGGCGGGCACTCTAGAAGCTGTCTGGAGAAGGCTACCTTGCAGACATTTAACCCTCTTATTATAAAACATGGACTAAAGTTAGTCAAAGCTTTAAACTGATACTGTCACTTTTATTTGCTGAACGAAAGACAGAGTTAACGTCAATTTTAAACCATGATCAACTTTACTTTAGTCAATGTTTTATAATAAAGGAGTTAGGGTTCCTTATCCAAAGGGTAAAACGGGACACTATTACTAAGACTCCGCTGTACGCCCGTCCGTCTGTCACCAGGCTGTATCTCATGAACTGTGATAGTTAGACAGTTGTAATTTTTACTGATAATGTATTTCTGTTGTCGCTTTATATCAACAAATACTAATAAGCAAAATAAAATAAATATTTAAGGGGCTCCCATATAACAAACGTATTTTTTTTGCTTGTTTTATACATAATGATGGAACGGAACCCTTCGTTAATATCAAATAATAATCCAACTAGAAAATATGGCTACATTTCAATAAACTAGTGGAATAGGCACATCATTATAGACTGACGCATACTGCGCACTCCCCTATTCTCAATTGGACATCTAGCGTCTTTACAATTTATGAATCGTGAGTGTATTGTAACAATACCAGAAAGAAAAAAAAGTCAATAATGTAGAGTTGATATAAAGTTTTTGAATTTTATACTTATAGGTCGGTCAAGATACCAAGAGTAAATCGGATATTATTATTGGCTTCTCTTTGTAAAAGGCGTTACCTACCTACTCAGAATTGTGACTGAATTGTTGGATATATAATCAAAGTTAACAGCAGATTTATTTTTAAAAAAGTTCAATAATAACCTTCAGTGTTATTACTGTGCGTTTTGCAAAGCTAAAATATTCCATAAATTATAATTTAGGTATGTAACATTATCTCCATCGATAGGTACTTCGGCATACTGTCTGCGGAAAATTGTTCTACGTGGAATGAGAAGGGGCTGTAGACCGCAAAACCACTAATTGGACCTGATTCGGCCCCATGTTACGCAGCGGAATGACAGCGGACAATAATATTCCCGTCTGTTTTTTTGTAATAATCAAGCTCGCCGTGATGACGCCACAGAATAGTATCATTCGAGTAGTGTAATATTTTATAAGAAAATCGAAATGTGTACTATTAACCTATAAATACAACTTAACTGATAAGTTACATTACAGACTCCATATTCTGCTGAAATATGGTACAGCGTTGTGCTTTTATTTTATTAAGTGCACAGTGTAGTAAAATACCGTTTATAGTGGGCCTTATAAGAACTAAGGCTCAAGGTCACTTACAGGGCAATGGAGAGGGTGTTTTCCTGTGTGATCATATCAACAGGTAAACTGACTTTTGATAAACTGCAAAATTGATCGAAAGGAAGAAGCAGGTCGCATTCGCTGTAGTTATAGATAAAAAAGAAGGTGATCCTAGAAGAGTCAGCCCTGCCCGCAGCCGGGCGGCGCACATACAGCCACGTCAGCAACAAAGGAATGGAAGCAATAAGTTATCGGCAAACCCCCGGACGGCGCACTCCACGACACGCTCCCTCATATCAAATATGTTCCGCGTCTACCCACTTCTAACTTTCGATCATTTCAATACAAAGGAAATATAACTAACGCTCGATGCAAGGAAATCGGGTTGTTACTGTTTCTTATTTTGTTTGCACTACAACTCCTGAGGAGCTCGAAACGAAACATTTTTCTCTAAGGCCAGGCATTGAATAGGTGATCAAAAAATCTTATCTCGAGTTCCGCCGTGCTTCGAAAGGCACGTTTAGTTATTGGTCTCGGGCGCATCTTTTGTCGTTAATACCCACCATTCCGCACTGGTGATTGGTGGATTATGGCCCATTCCACTTATATTATTCCATCGTACCCCAGCAGTGTGGACGTTAAAGGGCTGATGATGATAACAACGCATACCAGTACTAGCATTCATTACTATTCGATTTTAATTTGAACATTACACAAATGGTAGAAAAAATAGTACAAAGATTTTGATGGTCAGAAAAAGAATTTCGAAAAATTATGGTCTTGCTGCGGGAATCGAACCCGCGTCCGCTGCTATCCGGGCGCCAACCAAGACACTAATTAACTTGCTGAAATTCTTCTAACCTTTACACTTCACGTTGTAAGCCAATGGGTACCCTCGCAATGTAGAAATTAATTTCAAACATTCCAAAGCCGATATTTTTACAAATACCGTGCCTTCGGTTAAGCTTGGGTTTACTTTATAAACTAGGTATTCGATTCTAATTCCAACATAAGCAGGATAGCAGCCAACGCGGGTTCGATTCCCGCATCAAGACCATAATTTTTCAAAATTCTTTTTCTAACCACCAATATCTTTGTACTAACATTCAATAATTGTTCAACATTGCTTATATTATATTTGCATTGCCCTGATGACTAGTTCAGATCCAATTGAATACAAAGAGATAACTCATTGTTACAATAAGCCGCTGCAAAACCGGAAAATTTCTAGGAAACAGTAAAACACTATTGTTCGCAACCAACGTGTACCGGGTTTTGTTTGGAGTTCTTTTGTGAGTAATGTTGTCTTAATCGAGATAGAATTGTTTGCTCTGCGCTCAGGAGCCCTCGGAATGAGTTCTTCAACTCGTGCTTCACCCAGTATCTGACCTAATTCTTCAATTGACATACAAAAAATTTACGTCAAACAGGAAGTAAGTAATCGAAATGATTTCTCACGCGACAATAATTTTTAAGAAAATAATATTTATTATACACCACAGTGCCGTGTGGTGATGGTAGAGCAGAATACAATTGTCTCCACCCCAAACCCTTCCGTGGGTGTCAAGGCGATTAAGGGAAAACATAGGGGACCTAATTTAATTGGCGAAAAGTGGATATTAATTCACCTCTGCCTACCCCTTCGGGGATACAGGCATGATTTATGTATGTATATTATACACACTAAGGAATCTAGATGTTATGATTCAGACATTTACTAACCGGAAAGTAGATTATGAAGTTTGCGACATGCTCCCGGGTATAATTTAATGGAAAGTTAAAGTCACCTAACACAATTATTTAGAGGCAGAGAATCGCCTAATACATCTGAGCAGAGAAGAAATGAAGACAAGATGCCCTGTGGGCAGTCAAGATCTTCATTGGGATTTCAACGGACGAAAATACATTAAAGTAGGTACAGTCCATCTGTTAATTCGTTTATTCAGATTGGTAAGCATCTATCTGGGAATATAGGTACTATTGGTGATGATATCATAAGGAAACAAGATACAAGCAATAAACGTGTCATAGGTACAGACAGAGAGATGGTTCGAAATTATATTCGATACTAGATTACATACCTAAATAAGAGGAAGGAAAACTGCCACTGTATTTCACCGAATTTTCCGCTATTCGAATAGACTCCGCGGAGGTTTTCGAAAAGGTTGTGACATTGCTATTAACTTGATCTAAACTAAATATACTTTTGTAATCAGATTACACTAAAGTTACACTAAGACCCATACCCACGAATACACAGACGCTTTGAGTTTTCTTCTTCTCTTCTCTTGAGTTTTCTTGAGTTCCTGCATTTAAGTATTGTCAAAATTGACGTTTTTCCTTTCAAATTCTGACAGGTATTGTCCACTTATCTTTATAAGTAGTGCTCAAAATTAAGGTAGCGTTTCTGTATTCGGGGGATACAGTTGTAAAGAAAACTGCATTAGCTTGATTAATAGTTCTTTGATTACTCATTGATCTGGCAAGACCATATCAGGATGTGGGCAGCAAGTAATTTTCATTTTAACAAATGCAACCATTTCATGAAATAGTCGGCCACATAGTGAAGCGATCAATTTTAAGATCTTGCCACGAGACATACACAACTAGCAACACAGCTCCATGCGTTTGCTCAGGTGTGAACTTTGTAACAGACCCCCATCTTTACGCCACAGCCAGAACACGACTTGACATCTTCGATCAAGATAACGGGTCACGAAGCATAAGACGACGCTAATATGGCATCCAGTCACGTCCTCCACGTCAAACACGACTCTAACCTCTTCAATTATAGTGTGTATTTATAAAAAAATATATATATCACGGTATTACAGTCGGCACAGTCAGGGAGGAGCTCGCTAGCGCAGTGGCATAGCGCGCTTGGCCGGCGATTGCGTAAACTAAGCAATGTTCGCTCAGGTCGGTCATTGGTTGACCAAGAATATATTATCTCGAGTGGCACCGTGCTTCGGAAGGCACGTTTAAGCCGTTGGTCCAGGCTGCAACTGCAGTCGTTAATATACCCACCAACCCACACTGGGCCAGCGTGGTGGGTTATGGCCCAATCTCCCAATATTCTTCCATCCATAGGGAAGGCCCGTGCCGCAGCAGTGAGGACATTAAAAGGGTTGGTGATGGTGATGACAGTCAGCACATCAGCTTACCGCAAAATGTAAAATGTTCTCCATTGACTTTGTGACCTCGTTATTCAAAATGAATGCTATTTTGAATTTTCATTTTTAAATTGTGAATAATAGTAGATTTTCCATCAAGTGCACAAAACGAATCCGCGACATTACCATCTGCCCTCGCCTTCGGCTCGGGCCGCTAAGTCTCGGATAAAAATGGTTTTGTGGACGAGGTAGAAACTCTGCTTTTCACTTCGATTGCGAGGAAATAAAACATATAATTTCTTAAAATTTTATCTAAAATTATTCGAGTTTTAATTATTCAATTAATTAAGTAATAAATAATAATTTTCTTAAATTAATTAAATAACTTACGGTACCTACTTGAATTAAAATTTTAATATCTTTTATGTCTTAAAAAACACATTAAGCAAATAAATTTAAGTAAATATTATAAAATAACAAATCGCTTGAGATAGAGGGCTGCGGGGGAGGCCTTTGGCCAGCAGTGAGATCTTATAGGTTAATTAAAAAAAACACAAATTCTATCTCTGAATTTCTTATTGTGTTTGGCTGCATGGCTCATTTTCTTTGCCTTAATATAGACAAATTTATGGTAGATACGTTAATGCTTTAAAATTCGATTTTGTGCAGCCTATCTCCTGCACAAATAAGCACTTTCAGAGCTTGAGAAGTGAAAACGGGATTTATACCAAGTACCAGGATTTTGTTATGATTCCGATATTTCGGCACAGTTACATGCGCCATGGTCACGGATGACAGTCATTATGATTCCGATATTTCGGCACAGTTACATGCGCCATGGTCACGGATGACAGTCATTATGATTCCGATATTTCGGCACAGTTACATGCGCCATGGTCACGGATGACAGGATTTTGTTATGATTCCGATATTTCGGCACAGTTACATGCGCCATGGTCACGGATGACAGTCATCCGTGACCATGGCGCATGTATAAATCCCGTTTATTCACAATTTAAAAACAGGGTCATTTTGCAATTTGCAAAATGGACTTGTAAATTGAGCGATGGTAAAATTAATGTTGATCGCGGTAGGTAGCAATTTGATCAATATTTACATTTATTTAGTAGGTAGGTACTGTTTTAACTCACAGCTAAAATGGAATGAGTAAATAGAGATGAAGTTAAAACGCCGAATAATGCTATGGTCACTTAAAATAAACAGTAGAACATTTTGAATAATATTGTTCACAAATAATTGCTGAAGTCTTAAATCTTATCTACACTAATTGACTAGTTTAGACGGATACGTAATATAATAGTTTGTGTTTGCTAAGGCATAATAATATTACGCATATAAAATTATCTCCGCCATTAAAGAGCTGAATGGCTTTATTAATATCTTGGCATTAAAGAATAATAAAGCTATTGGGTTTACGCGTGTACGCGTTTAGTAGTAAAGGTCGACCTATGAAACAAACAGTACAAATATCACAGTGACATGATAATCATGACACGACTGTTAGAATCGTCACTCAGCGTTTTTTTGTTAATTATCTTATAACAGCCGTACTCAGAGGCGTCAATTAAGGTTACTTAGTTACAATGAGTACTTAGTACAAAAAATGTGAATATACAAGTCGCTATTCTTGGCGGGTCTTTAGTCTAGACTCTAGATTTAAATTTTTTAACATTAAGTACTCAAGTACTCATTAAAGTTAATTGACGTCTCTGAGGGCTGCAGTAAAACATACACAATTAAGTTGTCAATAATATCGTATCCATTGAAGTACCGTCGCGGACAGAGGCCTACTTTTGAGGGGTCTATATCTTTGAAAGAAATTCCGAACACCTTTACGGGTATTTTTAAAATTATTTTCATCCCCCATCTCGGAAAAAGCGTTTTTGCTCTTCGATATCTGAGTGCAAAATCCGTTTTTATCCTCTAGAGGATAAAGTAAATTTGAATTTAGAACATCGCGTGCAAGTGCATTATATTTGTAAATACAAACATATTTTTTTAATTTGTTTTTAATTCTCCTGTTTTTTAGGGAAGGAAAAGGGTCTAGACCATACAGCCATGTCTTTAGTATATTTATTTCATATTAATATGAATAAATGAGTGAGTGAAATGAATGTATGAAATTAATTTCACAAATATGGGTGTCACACATTTTATCGCACCTAGGGAGTGCTTGGCGCGAAATTAATGATACCAGAGTTCATGATGGCGACTAATGAGGTAGTGAAAACCACTTCAAAATTCTCAACATCAAACACATCACAAGACTTATTTTCAATGATTCTGCATAATTTCACATCATCCCGGATGCTTGTGCATCAAAACAACACCATTTTCACTGCACAGTCTGCACAAAATCCACTTTGAAAAATATAATTAAACCAATTGGACCTCTATGGTGTCGAATTCATTAAGCAACCTTTTTAAATTGTTAATAATTCAGATTCGGAACCTTTTTGCTGTACTTTTTTATTATTGTTAGTTATTGTGGGTTATTGTTTTGCATCTGGGTGGATGTTGTGGGTGTGTCTGGGTGGATTTTGTGTGTGAGTTGGGTGTGTGTGTTTGGTAGGATGGGTGTGAAAGTGTCAGGGCGTAAATAGAATAGACTGAAACTTTTAATAATGTGATTGTATTTTTTTTTTCATTTTGCTATTTCCTCGCTGAGGGGAGGATGAAAAGTTACGTTTTGCACTCGAGTGCAAAGATTTTTCACCTTGTGGAAACCCACCACCACGCGGTTAAAAAGCAACTTTGCACTCACGTATAACAAATAACTATTATCAGTCCTATGTCCCATCTGTACCCAATCTATAGTTGTTTGCCACCAATCTAATCCACTAAAGGACTAGGATGATGATAGGCTTCGCCAGAAAAGCACAGATACGGACCATTTCGAGTTGATGCTGTACAAACAGGTACCTAATCACATCGATCGTAACCGCTAGATGCAACAAAGATTAATCGGACGTGTGATCTCGAAATTACGTTGA
Organism: Cataclysta lemnata; assembly: GCA_963931975.1. NCBI lineage: Eukaryota > Metazoa > Arthropoda > Insecta > Lepidoptera > Crambidae > Cataclysta > Cataclysta lemnata. The sequence continues at coordinate 14,293,690 of OZ008355.1, forward strand.
GTTTCTCCATTCGGCGCCCTTATCAAACCACTCCCTACGTGCTCATACTCTTTATTGCTTAACTATATTCACGCGCGGAGATCTAGTAATAGTAATGCTTAGCAGTGGCGGAGCGTCCATATAACCCGATTCCCAACAGCCGTACCAAACGAGCGAGCATAAAAAAATCATTACCATAATGCAAGTACAATACCATTTTATAAACAAATAAAAAAAATCCACCAATAAAATCTTATCATAACAGTATTAAACGCGCGCGAAACAATATGCAACACAGGTAGGCATACAATTCGCTCCCGCTCTCTAGATTCCTTCTACTAACTCGCTGAATATCGAGTTATGGACGGGACGGCTGCACGCACACAGACAAGCGTAGTCTTGTCAGGCGCACGCAACGAGAAATAGTACCTAAAGATTGCCTACAAGCCGGCATCAAGCCGGCATTTCGGCAGCCTACGCGCTTAAGCATCGATACACTACCACACGCACACATTAGTAATAAACTCCCACGAAAACAAGTTCCGTCAAAAGTAAATATTTTAGATCTTATAACAATAGCCATAAAAGCGGAATTTCTTTTGTGAACTGCACTCAATATCGCGGTCGAGCGCCGCTCCAACAAGCTGCTCCGGAGCGGGTTGCATCGTCCTTCCCTTTTTAACACGGCTTTTGTTTGTATAATGATCTCTCTTTCTGGCCTTGCTGAGAAATACTCATGGCGGCTTCTGTCATGCCCACAGACGCGAGCGAGGTTATTCTGTTTTGAAATTTGCTTGCACTCACATAAACTTATCGTAATTAATTAGTTTTATTGTATTTTTAGCAGTAATTCAGTGAAATAGTAAAATTTATTTGAAATACCTATGTTGTTGTTTTAAAGGTGTATTGTGATTTTGTGAATTGTGTAGTGTAGCTCTGCAGGGATTTAATTGGTATGTTTTAGTTTTTAAATAATTTTGGTTTATTCTCTCTCGGCACAATAATGGCCGCTTTGATGCACATAGATTGTCCGATTTCTTGCTAAGTGAAGGAAAGCAGTTTACAAAGTTGTCCTTTGAAAATAAAAAATATGTCATACAGTTAGGTCGAGCTCGTCCAAATATGTCAATAGATTACAAGCGTAAAGACGGTTTTTTCAAGCATTTCCACAGTCAACTTTATGATAAATATATGGCTTACAGGCAGTTGTTTAATAAATAAAATGTTTTGTTTTCCGTGTCTTTTGTTTTCTGATTCAAGTAGCGTTTGGAATCGAACGGGATTTTCTGATGTTAATAATTTATCAAACTCTGCTAAAAAACATGTTCAAAGTGAGAAACATATGCATAGTTGTTTAGCGTTGCATGAATTTGGAAATAGTAGAATAGAAAACTATTTTAACAATAATTTTGACGCTCATAATCGCAAAGTCGAGCGTAATCGTATTCTGTTAAAACGTTTCATAGACACAGTTGTTCTCTTAGGTAAACAAAAATTAGCATTTCGCGGGCACGACGAAAGTGTAAATTCGGATAATCGTGGTAATTATACTGAAACATTATTATATTTGAGTAATTATGACTCCGTATTAGAATTGCCGTGTGGTGACGGCAGAGTAGAATACAATTGTCACCACCCCAAATCTCTCCCGTGGGTGTCGTACAAGGCGACTAAGGATAAATCAGAGTTGTTTGCCACCAATCTAATCCACTAAAGGACTAGGATGATGATAGGCTTCGCTAGAAAAGCACAGATACGGACCATTTCGACTTGATGCTGTAAAATCAGGTACCTAATCACATCTATCGTAACCGCTAGATGCAACAAAGATTAATCGGACGTGTGATCTCGAAATTACGTTGAGTTTCTCCATTCGGCGCCCTTATCAGACCACTCCCTACGTGCCCATACTCTTTATTGCTTAACTATATTCACGCGCGGAGATCTAGTAATAGTAATGCTTAGCGATGCATCATTAAGTGATACCAGAATTGTACTTTAATAACACACCCGCCTTCACTTCACGTCAGAAGGCGAGGCGTGAGCAGGGTTATTCCGAGAACCTTCGTTCAAATGTCATTCTAATTCATGTATGAGTTGCCGATCGCTCCGGACGAAAGCGAGGGGGGGAGGGGTGAACTCTTAGATAGTAAGGGGACTAGTACGCTGCCACGTCAATATGTTTTCTGTTATTTTGTCTGCGACTACATTCTATAAAGTCTATAAAGGACGGCCCGTTCTAAATATGCAATCGCATTGCAAAGGCTGGCTCAACTTAGCTGGCGTATACGTCTCTCAATTACATACATACCTAATATTTTACACCCACTTTTCGCCAATTAAGCTAGTCCCAGGTGGCAAGCCTATTGCCATCTATCAGGCACATAAATCTCAGTATATTGCTAGGAATAAGAACAAGCGGAATGCTGCTGACCATTACTCATAGCTGTCTTTACCCTTAGTCATCTTGTACGGGAAAGATGGGGCTGGTGAAAATTATATTCTGCTCTGCCGTCACACACACTCAATTAAAAGTCACAAATTGTATCCTCTTTACAAAAAAATGGAGTGGCCTAACTTAGCATATAGATTATCATCGTTAAGTAGACGCGAGCGTCGGGAGCCAATAATCCTCTTTAATTGTCAAAGGAATCGTAAAAATCTCTGGGAATAAATTAAAAACTCCGCCCACGTCAAGTGTCCGATATCGGAATAACTAAAAAGTAAATTTTAATGTCCTCATTTCGATTCCAATAACACACTTCCATATTCCCCGGCGCTCCCCCTGGGGGACAGCGCGTCGCATCGGCGGCCCGGCTGGAAATTGAAAAGAATATTAATTTTCCTTTGAACGATTCCTCGTCCGAAATACATTTCAATTACTCTCCAATGGGAACTGTATAAATTATTAAGTGTTTGGAGTTCAAAATAAAATGCTTGATTTTGTATAATATTAGCTCTTGGCCAAGAAAAGAGACTGAATTTCCAAGGTAAGTGAAGCCTGTTGAAAATAGCGGCGCGTATAATTTATGTCAATCTGCGGTACGAAAGTTAAATTATGCCCGCGTCCACATGAAAGGCGATGTGTGCCGCGAAAAACGCTCAAAGACCTGAATGGAATATCAGGTCGCTTTATTCGATTTGAAAAGCGGGCAAACACAGAATAGCGAGTCATTATGTTGTAAGAGCCGAAACGCAGTAGTCGGCGCGCCACAGCCTAGCGGACTGCGGTGGGATCACGTCATTAATTCTGCTCTCAAACTGTTACCCCCTTATTATAAAACATGGACTAAAGTTAGTCATAGTTTAAAACTGATGCTGTTTATTTCCTGAATAAAAGACAGAGTTAGCATCAATTTTACATACATGCATGTATGTATGTAAAATTGATGATGATAAAATTGATGCATGTATGTAAAATTGATGCTAATTATTTGTGATTCCCCGAAGGGATAGGCAGAGGTGAACTAGCACCCACGTTTCGCCTATTATGTGGCTAGCCTATTGCCATTTATCGGGTACAAAAGTCCAGTACATTGCTAGGTGGTATAAGAGGAACACTGCTGCCAATTCCTCATCACTGATTTATCCTTGCCATCAATTTTAAAGCATGACTAACTTAAGTCCATATTTTATAATAAGGGGGTTAAAGTCTGAATGTGACAGAATACACCATCACATCCCGTAATTTGACTTAGGTACTAATGTTATACAAACCTTACATACCTTTCTCCCATAGGGGGAGGCAGAGATCACTTCTTTCTACTTGCTACGATCCTAACATGCTTCTTTCACTTCATCCAATCTCTTTAATGTTTTCATGTACCTATACCTGTAGGTTTCGGGTACTCATGACCTGTAGTAGACTTTTAATTTGATTATAAAAGTCTCCTTTCCTTTTCCCATTTCTCCATTCACTTCAGTCCTTTTTGTCATTCTCCTTTCATTCATTCTGTCTACGAGACAAACCATACAAGTATCCCCTTTCTCAATTCTTCTCATTACGTCTTCTTTTAAACCACACGTCTTATCATATTGTTGCATCATCGATCGCTCAGCCTTACACACCTCGTGATTCTTAATAACACTGATAAGCATAAGGCGTTTTACTTCGAAAATAACCGTATATTTTGTGATACACTTAAAAAGATTTCGAGAGATTAGCCATCTTATGTCTGAACATATTTTCAATAATTACAAGGCCATGTCCCTTTTGGGAAACATCTAATTAAAAATATAAAATTCCTATAAAAATCTTATGAAACAATCTTGTTAAACTTTGAGGAAAATGGTTTGTTAACGGCAAGGAGCAGGCCCGTTGTAATTAGAAAAGTTATTTAAAAACATTTCCGAAGACTTCCTTGGAAACAATGAAATATTTATTCACGATCCCGGTCACGAGGCGAGTTTTGTTAGCACAACGAACCGTGAGTACTTTTTAGGATGGGTACCTACTTTATTATGATTTTAAGAATGTTCAGACGTAAAAGGGGAGAACCGGTTGTTTTTTACGTTAGTAAGTATACCTAGTTATTGTGTACACTGTGGCCGCAACTAAATTGCTTGTCTGTACATAAAGAAGGAATAAATCCGGAAAAAAGGTCCGTATGAATAATAAATCAATGAGCTATGAAGTATTCTTGTCCGGCATAATGTGGACGCCCGGCCTCGAGACGCCTCCAGATGGAGTTGACGTTGTTGACGACGTATCGACGTGGACTCGGCTCCGTTGTAAGCCATTCAAATTCAAACATTATCATGTGTTTGCGAAATGAATGCGAGCTCGCATCGAGACCAAAGCGAATTTGATACCTTACGAGTGATGTTTCACGCGTGAAATTTCAAGCTTCGTGTTCGTATTTATGATGGGGCGATTTTGAGTTAATGCCGTGAGGTAACATAATAAATTAAAGAGACGAAAGTTTAATTGTTAATATTCTTAATAGTAAAATTCGCAACTGCTACTTAAAGCTTTAAGACGTTTAATTAATATGGAATAACCTGTTGTAATTCTTTTTGATGAGTGGCACAAACTATGCAATGTTCAACCCGGTCATTGGGTGGGTAACCAAAAATAGTGATGATGATTGTAATTCTTTTTACATTATAAAATTACTATAGATGAACCAACTTAAATATCGGTGGACAGGAAAGAACAGACGTCCTTGCCTGTCATGGCGTCGTTTCATGGAAAACAACCCCCGCTCACGACCGATTTTTGCGCAAGTACACACGCCAAACATAACCGTCAATTTAATATCCACTTAGCCAGTTAATGTTTGGCTTAACTGCCCTGTTAGCCATCGCGCTCCACCATGTCGGCATACGCATTTCGTGTCATTACACCTTATCGGGGTCAAACAGGCTTATTTGCATAATCTTATTGCACTAATTTGGCATCGATACCCAGTGTTTGATTTAGGCAAGGACATTCGCATTAACCTAGTCTGTATATGGGGCAAAACTAAGTATACCGAGCGACCGTCTTAACGGTGGCTACCCACGAACGATTTCAATGGTATTCGGAGATAATGGAATCTTAATTAGGCAGTCGATTTCTGTTGCTCGACTGTTATTACAGTTACCTGCTTTTACCTATCGAAGCCCCCCTTTGATCGAAGCCCGTTTTTTGTTTGAACTTGTGCCCAAAGCGGTGCCTTGTTTATTTTCCGAATCTTGAGAAATCGGTTCGGTCGAGCGAGCTTGCGGTTGGATCGAAACTGCAGATAAGATCTTTGTTTCGAAAGAGTACACCAAATCTTGAACTTGAGTTATGAAAAAATATTCAAAGCCTTTTATTACGTAACTGGAATATCTTTTCTAATAGTGTAGTGTATGGTATTAAACAATATATTGGCAAGGAACCCGGCGTACCTTTGAGCTATGCGGCCGTAGCATGTTTGGAGTTGTCCCAGCTGAAATATTGAGCGAATACTAAACGACTAACTATGCGGACTGCGCCGAGCATCTTTATAAGTTTGAGCGAGAACGGCTTTATCAGGCAAGCACATTCCTTCTTAGTTCGCCCCCGGAACCAAACTCAAATAATAGTTGGTATTTATTTAATATTCTACAAATTATGCGTGATATAAGTGTAAACTAATATATGTTTAATAAAGGCGAGTGGTGACGACACAAAAGAATACAATTGTCACCACAAGTGGTATCGTACGAGGTGACTAAGAGTTATAGGTAATATAATGAGGAATGGGCAGCAGCGTTCCTGGGTAGGTAGCATATAGCTAATTACTGTGATTTAAATTTCCGGTGAATGGCAATAGGCTCACTCCTTATTACATGGGACCTGAAATAAGCTGGCGTAACACAGGTGTTACTACAGACCTCTGTCTACCCCTTAGAGAAGAAAGGCATAATTGATGTAATAAGTATATAAGCAATAATTTGAATTAAAGAGACAGAACTCGATGTCTAATGTCTACTACCTATAGGTACTCCATCCATTATAGCAAGATCCATTATATATCCATTATAAAATCTAAACAATCTTTATGTGTTTTGATATAAAATACAAAAATAAAAATGCGTAAACACCAATACCTATTTCAAAGTAGCTGATAGTTTTGTCTTCTAGTAGAGGATGTATTTTTAACCGACCTCATAAAAGGAAGAGGTTCTCAAGTCGTCTGTATTTTTTATAGAATACATGTTTCTCGTTTTTACGCGCGTTTTGTAGATAAAGAGCCATAATACGATTGTTTACATTTATTGTCTCTTGATAATAGATGCAGCATAGTTGTTATGTGCATGGGCAGGGACGGGAGGTACTGTGACGGATGCCTCTGTCGGTGGCTCCGTCCCCATTGTGCAGTGGGTAATGAAAGCAGCAATAAAACGATCGCCAATTGAACCATGCGGCCCGGACCACATGAGCAAATAAACGGAACAGAGAATAACCTTCATGCAACCGCGCGAATCGTGTCGCGCACGCGGCGGAATGATGGCGGTTTTTGACGCTCAGCCAGTTGCATTAGTCTCAGGGTTAGTGCGACGGCGTTCTTAGGAAGCTTTTACTCTGTTCGGTTTGACTACTCTGTGGCCCGGACGCCGCATCCCGTCGCGCCAAATCACAGGAAGCCGCCGCCGAACCCGGGACTCCACTCCCCGCTCCCGCCATTAACCCACAACATCGTTCAGCGTGAAATAACCTTTAGTTTCTATAGGACGCTATTTCAAAAGACCCTTTGACGACGGAAATAATTGTAAACGCGTTACAATGGGGAAGAAAATCCCTAGTAACGATAACAAAAGTACATGACAATTTCTAAAGATGGCGCAGTTAACACCTCTTAGCGAAAAGTACACAAAATTTAAGGATATTTTTTTTTTATTCCTAGTCAGGGAAGCTCATTGATCTTCATCTCGACTGATGGTAAGTGGCGATAAGGGCCGAAGATGGAATCGACCTTCACCTGGAACCCTCAACCATGGAGGGACTGGCTATCTTATCACAAATTGTCGGAACACAATAATGCTACTGTTAGATAACATTATTATGATGCCGACAGATTGATAAGATGCTGCTAGCTAGCCAGGCGGACTAGAAAAAAGTCCTACGACCAATGTAATCTCGACTGTTTGTCATAAACTTTTGATTCATGAGATTGTCTGCCTTTCGTGGTGTCTCGGTGGGCAGTTTATATTGTACACTCGTAACAGAACTATTGTGCCGCACTAATGTTGAAATGGAGATGTGTAATGCGCGCTCCGTCGCCCAAACACTATGATTACGCCCATGCTCCTCTCGGCATTTCCTAAAGCTCCGAACCACGGCCCTGGTTTCCCGGCAGCAGTGATTGTTTGATGTCGGACAAAAGCGTCGCTCGTACTTTTAATAATATACTTCGCAGCAAAAGTAATAGCCTCGGGTGAGGCCGGAACTGAGCGCAATCTGTCCCCTACACTACAAAAAGTATTCGTTTTTTGCCGCGTGCACTTTTTCAATTGACATAATTTTTTGCGACCAAATCCGCTCCGTTTTTCCCCCACAAAGAAGTGTAATATTGATATAAATTATTGGAGGTATTCGCGCTTTGACATTGGCAGTGCAAAAAGCGTGTTTCGTAAGTCGTTAACTTTTTTTTCGGTTTTTAGGTACCTACTGCGTAATTGAACGGTTTCACTAACTCCGGCATAAAAGTTACGATTATGAATCTCGATTCGGCACGCCGTGAAACATATCGAAGCAACATTATAATTTATAATACAAAGCCCAAATGTAGCCTTTCTCACGTCTCGCGCCAGTAGATGTGACACCAATCGCCGAACATAAGTTGAGAGGCTGTAATTCCACCCACAGGATGCCGCACCACATTCATAAGTAGGCTTAAAGTCTTCGTCGCCTTACATGCCTCCGCTCCGGTCCGCAGAAGCTCTTACGTAACTTTATATGGATGATTTACGGGGAAAATATTTTATTTAAGGTGGCATTCTACCAAAAAAACAGTATTCTAAGGCAGGACAAGAATACCGACTTTTTCTTCGTCCAGATTACAAGCAAAAAAATAAATTCTATTAAAATTGGCCTCACTGGAACAATAAACTGATATTTTGAAGACGTCAATCAAAAAAAGAGTCGGGTAATCACCAAATCGAGTTTACGTCATCTATTTCAATAATGTTACTGAAATGGCATACAAATAGAACAATCCAAATAAAAAAAATATGAATAATTGAGTTCTGCCTTTTATTCACATCACAACGCTTGTGAACTTTAAACAATCTAGTTTTAATTTGTCTAGAATTTAGTAAATAATAGTATCTACTTGGAAGAAATTATTTCAACGTGTAGCTGAGTAGGTACTACACTACGCCTACAATTCAAATGGATTGTAATTAGTTTTTAATGTTCCAGATACGACGCCCCCTCAGCCAATTATTTGGCGACAGTCGCGCGAGTACCCGGGCGACGATAAAGATAAATAGATAAATAAATATTAGTTGCCGTTCGCAGCGGCCCCTATAAAGGCAGCGAGGCCTCGCGAGGACAGACGCAGCCCTCAATATTTTATTATTAAGACGATCTTTATGGAGCATAACAGCGCTATACGAGAGTTTTACAACGCCAACCGAAATTCTCTTCGCATTTAAAGTTTCCATGAGTGCGCGCTTACCCGGCGTATTAAGGTTGGCACGATGTCTGATAAGGAGAGCGGTATCGGCGAACGGTGCCGTAAAACCGCCGTTCCGAATGCACGTCTCTGTACCACCGCAGGCTCGCACGAATTAGCTGTCTCGTTTTATGTGGACGACATGTTTTATAGTTCGGTTTACCATAGCATTAAGACAAGCTATTTCCAGACCGCGACAAGCTTTTGTTACGAACTAGAATGTTAACCGAGTATACATATTATTTGCATTGAGCAACCAAGCCAAGTGACACACGATACAGCGGTTCTATCGAACAAATGTAAATTTTTGACAGCTTCTCTTTCATTTGAAACGACGGTCGCCATGTTGTATTCCCTGTAATGCGTCAGTTTCATACATTTGTATTGTTCGAATAGATTACCTGATAGAGGAACTGATCTGAAAGCTAACCTTAGCATACTATATTATATATATTGTTTTATTTTATCTTTAGAGTTTCAAAGGAATAATCCACATTAAGTATTTTGTGCGGAATTCAGTTGGAAAAATGTATTAAAGTTTCAGCTGAGCTCGGCAAAGAGACGGAAAAAAACTTTTCAAAACGTTCAACTCTCATCCCTCAAAACATTTTACATTGTTAAACCGACAGACGGATCCACGTTTCAAGTTAACAAGTAGGTACTTTAACTGAGTTTCGATTCGGCAAAGATTATTTACAAAGAACGTTCCCCGGCTGTTTGCAACAAGGTTGTGGACCTTATTGCGATGCAGTTAGAGCTGACGCGGCGTTCGTACAGATTTAACGGTTGATAAATCATCAAAGAGCGCCCTCCGCCGATACAGCCGGGCGCCAGTCTGCAAACTTTTCAATCTAGCCACGGCTCACCGGCCGCTCCCGCCGAACACGAACCGAAAGGGGATTCTGGGATTATTTTAATTTATTCATTCCGTGATTTATAAGAACCTCAATTACTGTCTACTCGTGTTTTTGACTCGTTTGGTGAATTTTTTTCAAGTATTTCTGCGAGGCCTTGCTAAAATTGTTACACCTTTTTTCGTTCTACCCTCGTAGTTTGTGCGCGCACCGGGGAGCCCTGCCGCATTGTTGGGACTGATGGGACGACCAATCAACTGTTGTGAAATAAGTCAAATGAAAACTCGCCGTATTTTAGACAAATAAAAGAGGAGTTGGGTGTCCGACCCTGTGCGGGAGAATAGAACTACAGGTGCGGAATAATCTGGCATCGCTCAGAGCAGCCCCCGCCCACCCAGCCACTCCCGTGCACGTGTTGTGACGCCGATCATTAGTTATCACACACCAGCGGCCGTGTTCATCCTCTGTGACGAAAAAGTTGTAACCGAATCCGTGACACGAAAAAACCTGATCCATTCCAGGGACGCTAATACCTTTTCACGCTTGAAAGGGTTTAAAAGTTTGGAAGTAGGTCGCATGGATCACTCGGATATTGTGAAGGCATATCCGGCACTGAGGCACTCCTAAGATGGTTTTAAATACACGTTCGAACTTGTTATTTCCTTTGCTCCACCAGCTCAGTGGAATAATGGCTGAACTGTGTTCACGGATCCGAAAGAAAGCCGTATCGCGTCCACGCCTGGATGGGTGATCGAGTTACTAATGTGTCCTCGAACGCTACTCCGGCCGAAGAAGAGCTATTAAAATGCTTGTTTTTCTCTCTGGCATTCGACAACAGGAGGATCCTATTTCATAACAAGCATCGACGGCAAGCGAAGGTCCAAGTATTTTGTTACGAATACATTATCCTATTTTTGCCGCATCGGGCAGACGCGGCGCCGAGAGCCGTCCAAATACCGTCCAAACTGTGATATGTGACGATACACACGCACAAAGAGACTCCCTAATGGACCCTATTGAAGCCCGCTCCACGCGACTCATACCTAATCTGGCTGCCAGGGCTGCCAGAGACCACGAGGCCTTCGCATTTGGCACAGTTTCACATGTTCTACGGTAGTAACTGCGCCTCATCTTGAAACTAGGCTATATTACATTGTTTAAATTTTGCTATCAAAACAGGTTATTGTGTGTGAAAATATATAGCAGTCAATCGACAAGAAGAAGACAGTAATATTGATCAATGAGATAAGACTGGGTTGACAAAGCAAACTTAAATTTTTACACAATTATTCGAACTGTAGAATCTTGACTCACCCCGTGGCTACTTACAAACGGTCAAATTATAACAAAGAAACACGAATGATGATTTAGTCGATGTCTCTCCTTTGTCCTTTTCTTTCGCCACGTAATGCTAGGCCATTAGACCCCGAAGTTCACTTTTACCATAAAAAAGCTATGAACTTTATCTGAAATATAAGATTTTAAGTGTAAGACTTTAGTGTCTTACCGGGGGAATTTATACTACTGGACGAGCAAAGTAGAATGAACAAGATAAGGGAAGTAGATGAATCAGATAAAGTATGTAATTGCAGAGGGACAGCTGAGCCGGGGACCAACGTGGTGCTCCTTTGTTTCTAACTAGAGACTGAAGATATTCAAATGCATTGAAAGGCTGGATGTGGCGTTTGCATACTAAAGTTCTTCGAAGAAATAATTTATTAGTAGATATTAGTGATTATTAAATCACAGATAGCGATAATAAATGTGGTCATTTATTTAAAAAGTATTTGCTATAATTACGTCATTTAGTTAATGCCGTCAGGGGGAAAACTCACAATATGATAATTATATTACTCTGTTGATACTATTTACATTTTTTTGTAAGTTCTTATGGAAATATAGACTTTAAAAAATGCGACGTAGTAAAAAATAGTGACCGATGCCATATTTTTTATCAAGCGTCAGTTTTTTTCACACAATTGCACACTCTTCATTATTTGAACATTGACAGGAAGTCACTGTTGTCTAATGAACGTTTCGGAGATATATGTTGTGTGTGCCAAATGGCCTCGCTTTAAAATGTACATAAAACATACCTACATACATAATTCACGCCTATGTCACCGAAGGGGTAGGCAGAGAAAACGTGGGTTTTGTCAATTATATCTGGTCCCATGTAATAAATGACGAGTCTATTGCCATCTATAGGACACGAAAATCGCAGTATATTGCTAGGTGGTATAAAAGGAACGCTGCTGTTTTAGCCCTCAGTCGCTTTGTACGACACCAGAGATCTGGGGGTGGTTACAATTGTCAGTCCTGCCGTCACCATACGGCTAGTTCGCAAGAAACCAGAAAAATAAACGGTTTTTAAAATTATATTAGGACAACAGCTGTTTTCGCGTCGTCGACAAACCTTCCAACTAAGGAAGGCAATGTTTCGGCCACTGAACGTAGCGAGCCAAGGTGTGGCTGCCAGAAATCTGTTCCCCGAATCACCATTCGGAGACATGCCAAGTTGCCACTTGGACAACGCCGCTTTCTAAATAATCCGCGACCAGCCCCCCTAGCACGGTGGAGAAAATCTCCTCGGGAAAAAGAAAGTATTTTCCTGTCACTCTAACTCCCACTAAATCTCGGGACGGACAAACACTGTCAAGTGGTGGAGAGAGATTCTGTCCACGTCTTGTGCTAGGCCAACAGCAGGATGTGCTCGACCCAAATCACACTAACATGCAGCATGTATGCTCTGTCTGATTATAAGACCCGTTCTCTAATCCTGTTCTTAGATAACTCTCGAAGTCTGTCAAGTCAACTTTTGTGTCACTCGTGTAAAAGTCTGTTGGCTAGATTCAGAAAATGATAATTCTCTTGACGGCCGGTTTGGTCGACGGTCAGATCGCTGACTGTCGGCTGTAGGTCCCGTGTTCGAATCCTGCTAGGGACAAATTTTGTGATGAACACAGATATTTGTTCCCGAATCGTGGTTGCTTATGTAGTATACTTTCAATACTTATATTTCTTTGTCATGTAGTATCCATAACACAAGTGCTTATGTTACTTACTTTGGGCTAGATGATAGGTGTAAGTGTAATAAATATTTATTTATTATATTTTATTTATATTGTCGACTTCATTTACTGGTTTACTGGACATGATTCCGTTTTCTTTATTTATTGTCACTGTTCTTTGTTAATGTTAAAAGAAAGACTCTGCAAATTTTCGACCAACAGATAATCAGTTTTGTCAGTAGCACTTTCGAGCACTTGGGTGAATTTCCTATAGCAAAACAAACCGAACCGAGAACTGACACCGGCGCGGCAGCGGCGGTGGCAGCCCTGCGAGGCTTGTAAATCCGCTCACGTCGTCCGCTCCGTCCCCAAGTCCGGTCCGAAGCCAGATCGGAACGCCATTCATCCGGCGACCCCTGGGTACGGGCAACCGGATTAACGGACGCCCGGGCATCGACATATTTCTGGCATATTACTGGTCGTTAAGGACGCGACATACGTAGCGTGATGTGCGCTCTGCTCGGCGATTTAAGTCTTATTGCCGATGGGGCACGTTGAGTGAGTAATGCTATTTCATGTACCTATACGAGTGCGTTTATCGTCTCGAGCCTTAAAATTAAGTGGTGCTCAAACGATAGATAGCGAGTGCTTTTTGAGTCGATCTCTGGAAAGAAATTCAGATAAAGAACTATAATTTACACTACAGATTTTGTTTAGCCCCCTCATAACTTTCTTTTATCATTACGTTCCTTTGATAAAGCCGAATTTTGTTAGCGAAAAAAGGCACCTACACTAACCTTGACTAAAAAATGCATATTGTGCAGAAAAACTAATATCTATAACACGCATGCACTCTATCTACCTAGACGACAATCCTGCATCACATCGATGGTAGTCTGACAATATTGAGGTGGATCGCCAACAGTTCAAGTTTGAACACCTGTATTACGGTGTGTGTGCTAAAACCAAACATGGTCCCATTATTATTCATAGTTCCATTAATAATGATCAGGCTCAACCTTCAGATGAATATGGTTCTTGTTCCAGAGGGATTAAAGTCAATATCTAATCAACAGCGATGTTACATTTTTCCGAGCCGTTGAAATAGAAACGTTTAATTTCTAAGTAGATCCGCTCCCGGCCCCTCCGCGGTTCTCAGAAGAAACGTGTCGAAGATTTCTCAACTACATTTCTTGGAACGAATCTGTTAAGGTTTTTACATTTTTCACATAATATTATTGAGGCACTCTTGAATTCGAAGAAATGTTCATCGATTTTATTATTGAACCTTTAAATAAATATAATATGCATCTATAATTTTTTTATTGAGTACCTACTTAAAATATTTATTCAAGCCAAAACGGATATAAAATTTTAATTATTTTGTTGGCCGACCGTACTACTCTTCTCCCTGCTCTGCTCCCAGTCTATCTGGGGTCGACGCAGTAAGTATGTTTCCCCTTCCATTCATATCGATCAGACGTCATCAAGCCATCCACTCCTTTTTGATTCATATCATCCATCACACCGCAAAGGTGCTAGTGATTAATGAATGTGTTAAAAAGAGACAGAACGGACCATGTCGGGAGAACGATGAACGGAGAGAGTGATTGGAATGACAACATTCCAATCCATACTGCATAAAGTTTTGGCTTAGGTTTTACAGCCGGCCGCCTGCCTGACACCAAACCTCTTAGGGTACTCTGTTGTTGGTGGTTTGCCCTCCACCATTAGGGTGCCCCAAGGTTTTATTTGTTCGCTCCCAGGCCAGCATAGAAGACTACCAGTTAAAAATTTAATGAAAGTTGGCAATATACAAAATTATTTCTCTCCGCGGTAAGAAAATGTTAGAAGTATAAAAACCTCATAAAGGCACAATATCTCCACCTTTTATACTACACTGCTGTTTGATATTTCCTAATGTAAAGATGAAAGAACAGTAGATTTTGTCACGGGCGATTCACTATAAGCAGAAGAAATGTGCAGGCTAGGGTGCACAAACACACATTATTATTTCAAACGTGCTCTCCGTTGCCGTGTCGAATAACTAAAAAAAAGCTTTCCTTGGATTCCGTTAATCTCTTTGTAATGTTGCCAAAGTATGAACGTTTATTATCCTCCGCTGTAATGGGACCCTCACAGTTTGGTTTTTTGTGTGTCTGCCCCTAAACTTACGAAAGCAATTTATTTGGTCTGTCTCCTCTAAACACGCAGATTGTTAACGCAAGCATAATGCCCAACTAGACCCCAGAACCAGAAATTAATTACATGGAAGATGAATAGATGATAATAACAATAGATGTGAGCTAGAGGCAGCTCTATTCTTTCCAAAGATGGCCCGGATCGCTATTTATGTTTCGACTCCAATAACCATGAGCATTTAAATGTTTTCTCGGTAGTATGTCCTAAAAGAAGATGTTGATGAATAGAATAAGGTGGTGTGTAATGGTTATAGCATCTATTACAAGAAAATGTAAAGGAACAGTAATATAAGAATTATAATCTTTCTTACAAATCACATCTATCCTAAGCACTTATGTTATAGATACTGGATGACGGACAAATATTAATAATAAATAAATATTTATAATAATCTATATTAACATAAAAAAACCATCACTCAATAATAATAATGTCTGTGTTCAGCACACAAACATATATGGGCAACATAATACGGATTCCAAACCGAACTGACCATACGACCGAACCGGTGAAATCACAAATTACAGTAATCACATTGAAGATGGTTAATTTCACTTGAATGCGGGTGTGCTATGGACGATATGTTGGATTTATGGATATTGGGCTGCCATACAATGTTGTGGTCCAGTCTAGATCCATACATTAGCGCGAACAAGTGTTAGTCACGGGAGCCAGGCTGTCCCGTCCGGCGCACGAGCCCGGGACGCGTGCTCCGCCCCCGCCGCCATTACTCTGACGTCACATGCACGCACAACACAGTGCAGTGACGACAGTAGGCGACGGGGTGACTGTGGCCTGTGACGCAGCAGGGGTAAATAACTACCTTAATAACGACGGTAATAAGAACAAAGAGGTCTATTTATACGATCTCTTATTCTGCTCTGAAGTAATTATGAAATGACAATGAATGTATAATATGTAAGTATTTTATTACGGCATCTACAATTACAATTGTTTCTAAACTATACTTTCTTCTTCTTCCTGCCATGTTCCCAGTTTACCTGGGTTGGGGGTAGTGTGTTTCCTCTTCCATATAGGTCAGACGTCATCAAGCCATCCACTCTCTTTTGATTTATATCATCCATCACACCGGAAAGATGCTAGAGATGAAGTGATGAATAAATGTATAGAAAAGAGACGGAACGGGTTATGTCGAGAGACTAATTGAGTTGACAACATCCAATCCATACTGCTCAAGGTTTTGGCTTAGGTTTTACAGCCAGCCGGTTGACTGACACCAACCCTCTTTCTTTGAGTATTCTGTTGTTGGTGGTTTACCCTCCACCATTCGGGTGCCCCAAGGTGCTTAATGCTTATTGATATACGCCGGGCAATCTCGCTTCCTTTTACAACACCCATAGGATGAGTCAGGGCTAGCACATCTAAGTTATTTTTTCACTCTCAGGCCAGCATGGAAGAAGGTATGATTTATGTAAGCCGATCGATATGGTATGATGCACTCAATAGCTAAATGAGTTAATAAAAACACACTCAACTGATGATTACAAATCTTCTAACTATAATCTCACTGATCCGGCACTATTAAAAACCAGAGGGTGCCGGATTATTGGAATGTTCGGATTATGATAGGATGATGATAGAGAAAAAAATAAAATAAATTATAGCATTTCATAGAGAGAATACATATTATTATAATATATTAAATTTGCATGATACACATGTATTATTAAGTAATTACATAGTTTTAAAATAATCCTTAATTGAGGTTTGCTTTTGTGCAACTTGTAGTCCTTGCTTTAAAACCTTTTCTCGCATGTTTCGTAGAATTATAATATCTTTTCCATGAAGATTAAATTAAGTCAGATGAAACAGACTTCTAAGCCTGAGCGTGAGAGAATACCACCTCCTTCAAATTCAATTCTTTAAGGCTTTTCGTTATATCACCATCCTGAGATATAATATGTATCAGTAATTTATATTTATACCAGGACTTTACTCTTTGGATAACATTTTGATCCATTGGCTTTTAGGGTGTGCAGTTTGGTGGTAGGAAGATGGTTTGGATATTCCCATCACTTGATTTAAGTTCTTCTTCATTTAGGTGGCCTAGAGCATTGTCACGTACTAGTGAAGCTTCCATGGACAAGTTGGATCTTTTCATAAACTTCTTGACTTCTGGGACAAAGTCTTTATGAAACCATTCGCTGAACACCTCTCTCGTGACATAGGTTTTAAATTGGTGCTTGTAGCAGACTGGCAGACAAATGTTCTCAAGAGCTCTGGGATTTTTTTCTTTACCAATAATTAACAAATCCAATTTGTGCTTTCCTGTAGAATTTGAACACGGCATGAATGTGATTCTATCTTTAATCCCTTTACAACCTGGTGCTCTTGCTTCTTTGGAAGATACGAACGTTTTATTGGGCAATAGTCTCCAGAACAGACCACTCTCGTCTGCATTATAGATCTGGCCAGGAATAAGACCCAGTGCTTCTACTTTGTTTTTAACATGCTGGATAAATGGCTGTACTGCAGATTCGTCGCTTGATAATTTCTCACCCGATATGGTTAATAGACGGATACCAAATCGCTTTTTAAATTTATCCAGCCATCCATCGCTGGCAAGAAAATCATCTTTTTGGGTAATTATTTTATAAAATTTTATTGCTTTGGCTTTCAGGATTTCTCCAGATATTCTAGTGTGTTCAAAACGTCGTTGCATGAACCACATGTAGAGAGCGTTTTCCATCTTTGGACAACCGCCAATTTTTTGTGTTTTACGCTTTCCTGGCCCAGATTCCATAGTCTTCACGTGGTCTACTATCTTTTTTTTTTTAAGGTCGTGTATAGTAGCACGCCTAATACCATATTCTTTTGCCAATTTGGAGATGTTTTCTCCACTATCTAACTTCTTTAAAATATCTACTTTATTTTACAAATCCTATAGTGTCCTGTGTTTCCGTTTATTTGACATTTTTAACTACACACTATTCTCGCTTTAAAAAAACAGGTAATCGTATGCAGGTGATAAGTTTTAAGGTTATACTGATAGACGAAGACACAGCGACCAGAGCGCATAGGTGTGGGAGAGGAAACGTAAGCGGAGGGTGCCGGATTATTGGGCGTGTCGGTTTATTGAAGTGCCGGATTAGTGAGATTATACTTATTATTAGTTGGATAACATTTGTCAATAACAATACATCAGTTATAATTACTAGCTGACTGCGTAAATACCTTGCCGCAGCCGCCGAGGAGAAAAGCAGACACTTACATAAAAGCGAGACAATGTATTGATTCAATGCGTAAATGGCAAAACAACTAGTGACGCACGGCCGCCTACAAAGCAACAAGCGTTGAGCGACAGACCCCTAAATCATGCTGCTAGAGTTTGATGGCAGACACGATTGCGATTAGCACACCATGAAACCTGGGGCCGTAGCTACACTTAGCTATCAAGTTTCTCGATTCTACATGACGTGAGCAATTGGAGCATGGCTGGAGTAAGGCTGAGAGATAGATTGCACAACAGTGTGATAAGAGAAAGGTGTGATTCGAAAGAAGGCGTAATGACAAGAATTGAGAAAAGGATGCTCGCATGGTTTTTGGTCACGTCAAAACAATGAATGAAAGGAGAATGACAAAATGGATTTATATGGCGGAAGTGAATGGAGAAATGGGACGGGGAAAGCCTAGGCGGATCTTTCATAATCAAGTTGAAAGAACTCATTGCTGTCTTAATTATAACCCTTAGTCGCCTTCTACGACACCCGCGGGAGAGATGGGGGTGGTGACAATTTGTATTCTGCTCTGCCGTCACCACATGGCACAATATTATCTATTGACGTTATCTCTGATAAGTTTTGTTACTGTACCTTGACAATTATTACTACTGTGACAAAATAACGTTGACCTGCTTTTTACGCTATGGTTGGGCAAAATATACACAATCCATCGCCCGCAGAGAGTCGATGCCTGTCCTTGTGACGGTTTCTCTGTTGTTCCTACACTCGTGCCTCATGCGGGCTTTGTTGGTTCAACATAAGTACGACTGAAGAGACGTTGGTTATCCTTAGCCTACCACCAAGTTCATAAAGCATTCATAATGTTAACAATAGTAACATTATGAAAATAATAAGCTCGCAATGATATCTGATAATAATAGTACCCTTACTTAATAATCGGAACAGCTCGATAGCGCAGTGACATAGCGCGCTGGCCTGCGATTGCGTAAATTAAGCAATGTTCGCTAAGGCCGGCCATTGGATGGGTGACCAAAAATTTATTATCTCGAGTTCCTCCGTGCTTCGAAGGCACGTTAAGCTGTTGGTCTCTGCTGCATCTGAAGTCGTTAATAGGTTATGGCCCATTCTCCCTATTATATTCTTCCATCCATAAGGAAGGCCTGCTGTCACTGCTGTGCATTAAAAATGAGATAATGAAGATGACTTAATTACCATGCATTCATTGCTGAAGATGTTGATTCACATAAAAGAAATTTAATTGTCAATCATAATTAAACTTGGTTTTGTCATTAAGGTAATCAAGAAAGTCTGCATCAGTTTGTTGGAGAATCGCAGTGCAACCATTAGCTCTACAAAAGTATCTGATGGCAGGATGCAATTAATTAATTCTGAAACGCCGAAGCAAACAAGCATCCCCCCCTCTGACTGTAATCTACAAAGCGACGCCGCGGAGGGGCGCTATTGAAATTCGTGCTATTAAGTGTCCGACTGTTTACCACCGGTCGGCGGCCCTTTGTGGTGACATACAACTAAATCCGATCCGCTGGGTTTGCTTACGAGAGCCCAGAGGGAGCGTAAAGGGAACCAACCAACGTGTTATCAAATGATACTTCATGCGGCTGACGTCTATCTATCTTTATACACGGACTATAAATCTAACTGTCCGGATGGCAATTGGCAATGAAATCTAATACGGCTTATACAATGTCTATTCCTTCCGTTAGGTTCAGGTTATTTGATAGATTGTTACATGATTGACTAAAATTTCCCATTAAATACGATGTAGTTTAATAGTAAATAGAAACCGCCAAGTGTGACGAACTACCAGTAATTTAAATAAAGTTTTACTAACATTGAGGGTGACAATCGATCGATTCTGACTGACATCGGTCAATAATTTGCACCAAGAGAAAGCGATCGATCGATTGGTTTGATAACACCAGAGAAATTGTTAAGGAACTATAGATCGAAGCATGTCAGTGTCAACCGTTTATTTACTGATAAAAAATAGGCGTAAAAAAAAGACTGGAAGACGTGGGTCTTCCAGTCAGACCTCAGAAACATGAATCAGGAGTCATTATCAGCTTTAATTACACCCACATAACACACACTGCACATACCACCTAGTACAGAGCAAATCTAATTTAACTCGTAGAGTAATAACTTCATGAATTATTAGATGTCACGACTAATTAACATTGATCAAACTTGTGCGTAATTACATGTTTACCTCGCTATCACAACTCATCAGAGCCGTAAACTCGGAATACTCGTTGGGAGGCGACAAGTTATAACAGTAGCAACTGCTGCGTTAAAAATTGTACTTAACTCTGCAAATGTCTTATGGGGATTGCATATTTGCATTAGAGAGCTTATTATGTATAAGTGTCATGTTTTCAGCTGTGTGCCATGTGGTGACGGAGAGCAGAATGCAATTTTGTCACCACCCCATCTCTCCTCTGGGTGTCGTACAATGTGACTAAGGGTAAAGAGTAATGGGCAGCAGCATTCCTCTCATACTAGCTAGCAATATAACAATATACTACAAACTATTACATTTGACCTAACTTAATTGACGAAAGGTGGGTGTTAATTCACCTTTGCCTACACCTTAGTGGGTGGGTGACCTATGTATATGTATGTGTGGTTCGGCATCAACGAGTCATATACTGGGCTTCTTTCTTCTTCCTGCTCTGTTCCCCGTCTATCTGGGGTCGGCGCAGTATGTTTGCTCTTCCATTCATATCGGTCAGACGTCATTAAGCCATCCACTCCCTGCAATTTGCAATCATCAGTGGGCGCCATTTGCAATCGATCTGTCCGTCAATGACAGCTGGCACGCGTTCCTATGAGGACACGAAACGGCTGTAGGCCTAGCACGGCACGTGGACAAAATCTCTTTCCACTACTTGACAGTGTTTTGTCTCAGGATTTAGTGGGAGTTGGAGCGAATATATGATATAGGGAGGAATATATTTTATTTTCCCCGAGGACATTCTGTCCACCCGTGCTAGGCTGGGACAAAACGCGACCTCCATGCATCCAATTGCATTATGTAAACTTGCGCCCCGCCGCCCAATTACACGGATCGCGAATATAATGAGCACATTGCCAATTGGTGGAGCCGCCGCCGCCATTAACCCCGGTAATGGGATGTGGCTGAAATTCGAACAATCTGACGCCATTTCAACTTGGAATTAGCATACTTGGGGCATTAAGTGGTAACAGGCTGGTTGTCGCTGGGATTTATGGTGTAGCCGCCTTCTATGGGCGCTAGGATGATTTACTGCTTCTGCTGATGCTGCTGACAAGGTGGGCACAGGTTTAATCCAACTAGTCTTCAAACTCATTTACCTGATCTCTGTCTTCAACCACACCCAATTATTATTTCGGCAAATTCTATATCGCTCGTTCAATGCTATGAATCAACATAGAGAATTTCGATCGACGTCGTTTGATTTAGTCCGTTTCTTTTTGATCAGTTTGTTATCAAAGAATCGTAAGATCTACAAAAAAGACAAGTCAGTTTCATCTGATAGCGGTATGACGTTGGGACATGTATTGTCTCTATCTATTGTAAGGTTTTGCCGCGTGGTGACGGCAGAGTAGAATACAATTGTCACCACCCCAAATCTCTCCCGTGGGTGTCGTACAAGGCGACTAAGGATAAATCAATGATGAGGAATGGGCAGCAGCGTTCCTCTTATACCACCTACCAGTAGCAATGCACTGCGACTTTTGTGCCCGATAAATGGCAATAGGCTCGCCCCCTATTACATGGGACCTAACATAATTGGCGAAACGTGGGTGCTAGTTCACCTCTGCCTACCCTTTCGGGGATATAGGCGTGATTTATGTATGTATGTATGTATTGTAAGGTTCACTGTTTTTATTACAATATTTATGATGATTTATTCAAACTGGCATCACTGCTGTAAGAATTTTAAAAATGGATGGCGGCCGGCGAATATGCAAGGGCATTCGTTGCCGGGTAGCGGAGCTGAGTGGGGCTCTCCGAAATTGGATTAAGTTCATGGATTATTGTGCTGAAGTGTTGAAATTAAATACATTTTAGTTAAAGGAATTAACTACAGAGTAAGGAATTTTACTACATTGTTATTGTCTTGATCAGACTATTCCTATGATTCTTTTGGCCAAGAGCAGCGGATCTCCTTATCACCTCCAGAGCTCCAGACACAAGGCGTAACATCTCAGCGGCGTCCGCACGGCTGCATAAACCGCTTTACTGCGTCATAACCGCTCCAAATTGAATCATCTCAACGTAATGAAGGGTAGTTCGAAACAAACAATAATGTTGTTTTAATACCAACATAAAAGACGCTAACGGAGAAAGCTCGTAAAGCGCTAACAAATGAAATATAAAACGACGCGGGTGCCGTAAAGGGAAGGTGAACAACTTTGTTGGAGCAATTATAATTCGGACCTCCTTGGATTGGACGAACGGAACTTGTCGGCGTTTCCATAATTTGAGCCTCCTGGGATCCCGTACAAAGTTGAAAGGAGAACCTCTGAGACATCGCTGTCGGAGTGTGCTTGGCGCGTTTCAATGGCGGCAGTCAGATTTCTTTCGATAACTCAAATATTGTTTCAGAGTGGATTTGGTGCAGTAAAAGTGTTGTTATTTTGACGCACAAGCATCCGTGTTGATGTGCAATTATGAGGAATCATTAAAATAATAGTGTTATGACGTGTATGACGTTGAGAATTTTATAGTGGTCTTCACTCACCACCTCTTCAGTCGCCATCATGAACTTTTTTACCCGATTCCCGCCAAGTACTCCCTAAATGCGTTGAAATGTGTGACACCCATATTTTAATGTAAAATTCATTCATATGTAAAATAAATACTAAAGACATGGCTGTATAGGCTAGATCCCTTCGCCTTCTCTGAAAAGGGTAGGTACAGCTGAAAAATAATGGCAACACTGTCATTGATATCCACCGAGACATGCCCAGTAGCTGTAGTGAGTACCCCATGTACTCACAACAGCCACATAGCTGTGCCTGTGATCGTTACATGAAACGGCCGTCCCATTTCACGCGGTCGGCCGCTTAGCGAGCCCGTCCGCTGGACCGACGGCTGTCATCCCGCCCTTATTAGCCCGTCCCTCGTATAAGTAGCTCATTGATTATAAGCTCCATTAAATCCACCGGACACAGTTTGTTCGCAAAGCAACGACTTTGCTTGGAAATACTCAAACCTGCTTTTATTTGTGACAGTACCCAGCTTTTTTTATCACTGCACAGTATCCAGCTTTTTAAACGGTACCCGATCTTAAAGTAAGTAGCTTTGGCATCTAAAATTGTACACTCGGTTTGTTAGGAATCCGCCAAAGAAATACTTGTGTGCAAAGAAACAGAGAAAAAAGTCTCGCAATCTAGTATTACATTAATACGCGCTCGACCGGGAAGTTAATTAACTCACCGAAATTTCTTTGACCCTTCCACTCCACGCTATATAAAAACCAACAAGCACCCTCGCAGTTTAGAAATAAATGTCTAACATGCAAAGCAGGTATTTTGACAAATACATACCATGCATACGATTAAGCTTGGGTTTGCTTTTTAGGGTTCGGTATCCAAGGGGTAAAACGGACCCTATCACTATAAGACTCCGTCCGTCCGTCTGTCACTAGATATGGCCATATCTAATGAACCGTGATAGCTAATAGGCAGTTGAAATTATTACAGTTAATAAACAGAATTTAAGGGGGTTCCCATACAACAGACATGATTTTTTTGCCGTTTTTTTATAGATAATGATACGGAACACTTCGTGCGCGGGCCCGACTCGCACTTGGCCGGTTTTTTGTAGTATTTTTTATAATTGATTGTGCTGACGTGAATACTAGCTAAGGCAGTGTCCTATCCCATCGTATTTTGGACACCATTGTCGAATGACGGCGAGGTGCGAATTGACACTGCAGCTTGAAAGAGACCGCTCGCGAACGCTATTGGAGAGTGAGGAATGTCGTTAACGGCCTTATTCTTGTTTAATTAACAACGTAGCGTCAGCAGCCGACCGGCACGCCATGCTGGAACTAGCTTTAACTTTTTACGAACACGAATTTGAATAATCTCTGTTACTTTCGAGTTAAAAAAGCATGATACCTATATCGGTTTTGAATACCGGACACACTTTGACAAGAGACTTAGAGAATTAGACTCTTCGACATGTAAGCCTATGTAATGCCTCATAGTAAGAAAGTATATCGACTAAATAATTATATTAATTGAAGATTGTGGCAGGTTGGGGCAAATATTTTCTCAGATTTAGAATTACCTTGAAGAAGTTATACCTTCATACCTACCTGGATTAATCTAGTCATACGATCTTTGGAATAGAACTGGTCTCGTTGTATATTTTGTGTCCGCTACGTTTTAAGTTTGACTTACAACAAAAACGCCTTTACATATTCACAAAAGCCGCCTTTAAACAATTCTACGTGAAGCACGTTTAACTTATTGAGAGTCCCCAATTCTCCCCTTCACAAGAAGTGACAACGAAACCGGACACCGGCGAATACAAAGCCGCTATTGGTTTTATTGAATAAACAGAGATCCTCTCCCCTCCCGCGACCAATAAGACTCCCATCTCCCATGGCGAGGACAGATGCGCGTTCCCAGATCTCTCGAAAGCTGTCAAGGAGCTCAAATGATAGATACACTCGTTAGGGCACGGCGCGATCAAAGGGCCGCTACGCTGCTGACTGCGCTACAAACGTGAATACCGGCTGATTTTAATCAAAACCTATTCCCCGTGATCATATTCATGCGAAATGTAAAGGAGACACTTACCTAAGCGCTTCGGTCTTGATTACATTACCTGCTCCTCAAAGGATGGAGCGGCACAATACGAGCGACACAATAGAAAGACCTCGCGGCGTTTTAATGTAAGCGATAAAATTCACACGGCACTTACAGCGTCCGTAGAACTGAGGCTGTAGCTCAACTCTGAATACAATTTATTTATATGACATTAAATAATGTATTCTTTGAAATTACATTAAGGGAAAAACATCAGATAACAAAGATATGAAACAACCCTATCCCTCCGTACATAGCGGCACGTTATTGTAACTCAAAAAATGGTCTCGCCGATTTAAATTGAGTAAATTACGTTGAAAGCGTGTTACTTGGAATATGTTATGGTCGTCACGGTCTTAGCATTCTTCTCTCCAGGTGCCAGCGTAATGAACATAACCTGATCGTCAAAAAGTTATTCATTCTTTGCCATTAAGAGCTCTAAAAAGCAACATATACTCTGTTCAAATTATTTCACCTCTTTGTTTGTACACATTAAAATGTATTTAAAATAAAATAATAAAAAAATACGTAGGAATAATTTTGCTTATTAATAAGTAATTGGGACTTTATTGTCGAATAATTAAATAAGCTCTCTGCATAATTATATTTTACATAGTAACTGATTGAATACTCTTTTACATACATACAAACATACTGTAGTAGACAACAAACTTCACCTATTTAATATTAACATACATCTGGTCAGACCTTACTCACTCAATATCTTCAATAACAACTTGTAATTAAACGAAAATAACCGCTTGTACGCCCTTCTATCAAGCGAACAACTTTGATTTAGGTAAGTTTGAAATAGAATATGATTAGTCGAAGTTAATAATACACCAGCCGCCAAGGGGTTCCTTATTACAACCTACCTATTTATAATCCTGAGGGTATAAAAGTATCTAAACTGTTTAAATAAATATATTTTCAAGCGTACAAACTCGACCTATATAAACCTGACATATTAAAAGCACTATTTAATTAGGAACCCTAACCAAAGTCAGAGGTACTGTGCCAAAATAATCGTGTAATTATGACTGTTTGTTGAAATCAGAAAACGCCAAATCAAATCCAACAATACATTTTGTTATTTTTCCTAAATTTTAAATACTAATATGGGCTGCGATTTGTATAATAATGTTAATACAATTTTCATGTAAAATTTATCCAATCGTGGCTTGGAAATCAATGTTAACAAAAAATAACAAACAAACAAGAAGAAGGAACGAGTTTTCTGAAAAACTTTGACATTAAACTTTTTTACTTTAAAATTGCTGAATAGAGCTCATGTATATGTGTTGCAAGTATACAGTTGACCCGTGTAAACAAGTCAACAGCGCTAATTGAGTAGCGCTCGTTCACTTATGTTTGTGCAAAATGCAGGTTAACTTCAAAAGCAATTGGGCCGCAGACAGCGGGCGGCCGAACTTATTCGGACTCCATCTGTTTTAGGGGCCATTAGGCTGGCTTCAGTTAAATTAACCTCCCGTTTGAGCCGAGAACTCACTCTCGTCGGCTGATGAACAATCGCCATTCATTAAAATAATTACTGCCTATTGCCTGATTTGGATTTTAATGAGATGCGGACGGGGAACAAAAATCAACCCCATTGAATTGTATGTAGTATAATCAAATCAAAATTAACTTAATCATTGTAGCAGTACCCAACTCAAAGCCAAAGTAATATAGCGAAACTAAAAAAACGCTAATTTATGGATTCGCAATATTACTGACCAGCATCTATTTCAGCATAAACATCATCTGAAGGAAAGCAAACTAAATTTAAAAAACATACAAGTTACATGGGTTTTTTGAAACGTATAGGATATTGCAATGGGTAAGTAATTATTACTATCAGCGAGTAGTCGGTTAACACCAATTATTTTTAATTATAACTTGAACATTTCATTGCATTCAACTCACATTCAATTGGTAATAAGACGTGTGATTAATTCACTAAAAAACTATAAGATTTTTTCAACAACGCCCATTGAACGGTTTCAGTGGGAACACTGAGTAGGCATTCACAGGGCTTCCGCTAAAACGACAAGAGGAACAAGAGAATGGAGTCGGGAACTCGTCAGTGCGGCACAGAAGGGTGGCACGTTACTGCTCCTGAGGGAACCGCGCTCTCCGGACTACAATGGGCTCCACTCTGCAATGCTGAATCGAATGTAATTAAAAAGCCGGCGAGATCGCCCGCCATTGTGCCCGGCGTTTGATGTGAAATGGCCCATTATCGATGCCCCGCCAAAAAAAGGACAAAGGCCCGACGCGCCCGGGGCGCCGCGGAGAAGCACGCATCAGATTACTAATCTGCATCTCGGGTACGGTACAGCGCTCGGGCTGAGACTGCATGGAACGGGCAGCAGCGTTCCTCATAAACCACCGAGCAATACGAGTATACTGCGATTTTCGTTCCTGATAAATAGGCAATAGGCTCTCCACCTATTACATGGGACTTAGCATAATTGGCGAAACGTGGGAGTTAATACCGCCTACCCCTTCGGGGATATAGGCGTGATTTATGTACGTATGCCGAATGTATTATCCCCGCGACTCTCCATGCACCCTACTTTAGCAAGCGTGCAACTGATGGACGGGTTCGAATAGAAATTTTAATGAATTGCCGCAATAACTTTTCCGCGGCATTTAATTGTGACGCCATTGTTAGAAAGCAATCGAGTTTCGTGATTAATTAATCAGCGGGACTATAAATGGATACTGTTGTCAGTGCTACGGACGACGGCGCACCGTGAATTTATTATGTATTGGCTCCTAATGAAGAAGGCAGTGATTTGGAATATTTACCGCAATATTTTAAAATTAGCCATAATTACAGTACAGTTTTGAAAAATGATGGTTATTTAGTGGGAAATACCCGGCTTGGTATTTATTATATTGCTACATTTGGAAAGTAACATACGGGTGTACAGAGTAGTAATGTACTGCCCCCCTAGTCAAGTGGCCAATCTATCGCATAGAATACAGAATGTATGAAACTGACGCATTACAAAGAAAATAATTCGTCAGTTTGATACTGTTGTTTTCTATTATAGCATTGTGCAATGTACATGCCATATAGCTTAAACAAAAGAACCTTACGCCGAAATCTTAACTAAAATTCCTTTAAAATTTTTACCAACGAAAAACGTAGTGTGATCAGTTTTCATAAAAGGACGGCAGAACTGTTATTCGAACCAATCTATTATAGATGACAGATGCGCATAATGGTTTCATAAATAAATATTAGATTTAACAATTCACAGTGATATTCACAGGCAGGTAGGTAGACATCTGTACAATCATGGAGTACAAAGACGAAGACTTTTGTGCGCTCTGAAAGTAGACAACATGAACAATGTTTGCTCATAAATAATAATCATAAATAATTATATTATGCTAATCTACATTAGTATTCCCTCCCATAGGGTATTTCCCCTATGTTTCTTGTGCCTGAGGATGAAAGCCACTTGAAGTAGCATATCGGTACCGACACGGAATATCGAGTTGTCGTGCAGCTTAAGCGTTCCAGACTCGCTCCAAGAGTTATTTGAAAAGACGCAAAAAACGCTGAGCCTCATTCAAATCACAATTGCGAGGGAAAAAAGTCTCCAATGGCGCATTCAGGCTGTTTCGCGTCCATTTTTTGACATCGCATTCAAAAGTGGATGCATAAACCTGTGATTTGAATAACGGACCTGAAAGCGAGGCAAGGCGAAATAAGAAAGCGAGGCGGGGTGCGTGCGAGCCGCCGCACGACACCCAGATTAGCATCGCCGCGGGACAAGGTTCGAATCCTGTTTGAAGCTTAAGCGGAACATAACTTACGGCGCTCACAAAAGGTGTCTTTCATGAAATATTCGAGCTCCCACAAAGGAATCTTTCCCTTGGACCCTAGCCAGGCGAAAGAAACGCGTCCCTCTATGCATCGTTCCTTAAAAGGGGTCTCGGTGAAAAAGCGTAGCGCATCAGCAGCAATGAACAGGAAATTGCAAAAAAAATCGCATTTAAAGAACCCCACTGGACAGGCTTTTAGTTATCTAGGACGCTGCCGCTTTTTGTAGTCACAACGAGACTCGTTTTTGTTACAAACAATCACCGAATAAAGTGAAAGTTATTACACATTTTAAAAGTTGCCTTAAAAGCAGTATAATTACTTGTGTCAGCTGGCAGCCAGCCAGCCGACCAGTATACTGGGACCTCAAGAGTATTGCATCGTATGCTTCTAATTATTGTTATGCCATGCTTGAACACTCAAGCACTGGGGCCGAGGTAAAATGGAATACAATGGCGGCAGGGTGTGCTTAATTGATTTTACAGTTTGGGATGCTAATAAGTATTTTCCCAGTATTTATTTCTTATTAAGACTAAGTGCTTCAATCATTATGACTAAAGTTATTATGACGCATGCTTCGATCATCTTTCTAGATGATCGAAGGACGCGTGGCATAGTTTCTAATAACATACGTGGCACTGCAATCATACCATTTAGTAAGGGCCTGTTACACAAGCGACAAGTAAGTTCTAAGTAGCTTACTTCGCGGATCATTTAACAGTTGTAATATGAAATATATGTCCATTGAACTGACAAGTGAACTACTTCGAACTTACTTGTCGATTGTGAAACTGGCCCTAAGTATTCTAATTCTAACTGATACTTTATTTCAGTTATGTCCTAAGACTACACCTAGGCACCTACTTGTTAATTAACGGAAAATAGATTGTACTAAATGAATGACGTCCATTGTGAGAAAGAATAAAGCCCTGCGCGCGAAAGTAATTCTAATGTGTCACACCTGTCTGTCTATACTTTAATATTTTATAAAGTAAGGATGGTATTAAGGGGTGGCCGAACACTTTGGTTAGGGGCCCAGGCTCCTTACAAAGCTCATATATTCATCTTGCAAAATGATAATTAATATATTTATGTTGGTATATTAATAAAAAAGTTTAAGCTCATAATCCCCGTCTGAGAGTTCTCTAAATCCAAAGCTAAATTGACTCTACGGCGGTCTTTTTCGTATTCCATACAGGAAAATTAAACCGACTACGATTATTATTAGAGTGTAATTAATTCATTACTGAAATAATATACATATGTATAAAGTATTAAGAACATGTTAAGTGAGTCGCGACTTCACAGACACCTGACGGGATTAAGCATAATCACATTACGTCACCCAAACGTCCTTTCTATGGAGTTTCTACATCAGCTTACCATATTAATGTGTCATTCTGACTGACAGCAACGATAAATTACCACCATTTTAAAGCTCCCAATATTGCTCAAAGGAAATCTGACAGTTATTTTATAATTTACTAGCTGTGCCCGCGACTTCGTCCGCGTGGAATTCGGAAAATAACAACATGTCGTATGTCACTACGCTAGTAATAGTAGTTCAATGTATGTCATACGCTAAACATACACCGCCTACCTACCTACCTCTCAGATCAATTCCAAATTAAAATGCAATATTGTAGAACAAATTTCATTACCACAATAGCTATAGCCTTAAAAGATAGATATTATGCTATCGAGGAGAACAATTCCGCCATACATGATTTTTGCGTAACTTTAACCGTTTACGCAGCGCACGCAACGAAGGCACTGAAAATTATTATTTTGGCGCGTTTTGCAACATTTGTCATTGATGCTCATCTCCTATTTGTCGTAGCGTGATGGTAATATAACCCATAACCTTTCTCAATTAATGTACTATCCAACACAAAAAGAATTGTTCAATTTGAATAAGTAGTTCCTGAGATTAGCGCGTTCAACCAACCAAACAAACTTCAGCTTTGTAATGTTAGTAGGTACATAAACTTATGTGTTTATCCTAACAAACATACAAACTCTTCAGCTTCATAATATTAGTAGATTAAATTACATGTTTAAGCGACGTAGTCACACGCACACTCGCTACCCGAGCCACTGCTGACTTTCCAAAAAGTCAGACAATATCACGAGATGTGAAATAAAAATGTTCCAGAAATTGAGTTCCGTTCCGTGAGCCGGTCTTCAGCAGTCGCTCGCAGTAAGGGGAAGCGTAATAGTCGCGGCCCGGATTAATGCGAGCAATATCATTGCGGGCTAGTGCTGGGCGAGGTAGAGTCTATAGTGTTGCGACTGAGCCTGGTCTTTTTGATAAGGCTTACTATGGACTCTGTGTTAGCTAAATATACTCATTAATTCTAAAATTCGCTTAAATGATGGAAGGGATTTTCTTGAATAAATTATTTCTCACTATAATTGTTGCATTAGTTATAGAGGGAGACGTTGAGGACGACGTATTATATATCCTTTTACATAGTCATATCTTCATTCGTCATGGATGGATTTTGTAAAGGAGGATATGATAGCGAGAGGGGTGGATGAGAAATTGGTGAAGGATAGAGAGGAATGGAAGAAGAAAACATGTTGTGCTGACCCCGCCTAGAGCGGGATAAGGGCAGGAAGAAGAAGAAGAAGAAGTCATATCTTCATTACAAGTCATCAATATTAAATTAAAATAAAAAACAAAGAACCAACATTAGAATCGTTGCGATTGTTTTTTTAATTACCTATCGCTTAGAACATGTTATTGTAAGGCTAAAAACATCTGCTAAACTTTGAAAGACCTGATACTCAGAGAACAAGGATATAAAGGGAGCACTAACCACATGAGTAAACTAACTTTAGGCAAGTCCCACCACGGTGTGACTGTCATAAAATTCAAAAGACAGTCGTGGTTCCGAACTAATGGATGCGGTACATAAATTTTTATATAAACCATAACGCCTGGCAGCCCAAGCCATGTATTGCAGCGAGCGCGGCCGGCACTTGCGCAAACAATGTCACACATTGAACAGGGCTACGCTGAAACAACACTCCGCCGAGCAAACAACCAGATATGTATATTCCTGTTGTCAAAATGTGGTGGAGGCAGACGTGCGTCCGTGCCGGCAACAGCGGGGCTAAGGACGCAGGATTACTAGACGAAAGTAATTACAGCTTATGGATTGCTACTTTTTGTTTATATTTAGCCTGTAAGATCCCACTGCTGGACGAAAGCCTCCCTCGCTGTCCTCTTGCAGTTCGTCTCTCCACCTCTTTCTAGGTCGATCTCGACGCCTTTGACTATATATCCTGAGGTCCACTCCTGTATTATGAAAAAAAAATCGTTTATGTATGCATGTAAGTGTTAGTTACAAAAAGGTTCTGCTGCGTGTGTTCCCATTGTAGAAAAATGTACAGCGACTTGCAACGACTAAGGCACTAAAACACTAGACTATACACATCGCGATACCCGTGCCGTAGATCTTCAGGAATCGCGCTGTGGTATTAAAATAAATAATGTATAAAGTTTTACGGACTAGTTTGCGGGCGTCCTATCTGCTCCAGGGCTGTGGAGTCGGTATTTTTATATTAAAACTGTCAAATAAAGAGTTCAGACTTTATTGCTAGCAGACGGTGGAACTTATTTTCTGCATTACGTAACGCGCTGGCAGTGAAGTCACCAATTTAGTGATTATCGATAGCGTACAGATCGCAAGGTTAATAAATAATATTTGTTAAAAACCGTTATAAAAATCTTAGTGAACGCCCCTTTGGAAGGTGTAGGTACAATATATCTATTCCTTTATTTATATCGATGACATGATGACAAAGGTTTTACACTCTCTCAATTTTTTATTCATTTATGATTCAATATAGTTTTAGCATTAATATCAGACGAAAGTACAACTTTTTTCTGGATATTGGCTGTTGGATAAAAGGGCTTAAAGGATTGTTTAAAGGAAACAGGCCTTTGTGCGTTTTCTGGCCTGTATCCAGCATTCCCTGGAGGATTCCTAACGTCAGGCCTCTCCGGAGGGAGTCCCGCTTTCGAAGAAATTATAACTGTGGAATGAAAGTTAGTACAAAACACCACAACCAAAAATTGCTTTCACTATATACGATATATCTTTACAGAATGTAATATCCGATCTTATGAAAAATGGTGTACGAGGAAAATAACACTAATATCTGAGCAATGCGGAAATATCGAAGCACCACATTCGGAGGAACGAAACCGGAGGAGACCACACCCTCTATTCCTGTCCAAGTCTTCATTATATTTAGCTATGTTACTACTGCGTCTGAGACCAACAGTGTAGTCCTCCCTTGTAGCAAAGCTATAGTTGTGCCATCAATAAGCCCAGAGCTATCGTCACCGATAATCGATAATGATAGTCGCATAAGGTTTGTTGCCAATCGTGCAGATCGGTATCGAGAACGTGAGATGCTTTTTATCGTTTGGAAAAGTTGGAAATTCCCTTTGGCAGTAACATTAAGTAACAGTTCTTTGAATAAACATACCTTTTCATGTAAATGAGGCATGCTAGCTTGATTTGGTTGGAGCGTAATATGGCAAAAGTCGCAGGAACAACACAGCGGTAATGTGAGCTGCTATTTTAGGGTTTACAGGAGCAAAACATTGTAATGTGGAAACCTAACAAGTTTCAACGAGGGGCAAATAAAATTTCACGACTACAAGGAAACGATTTTCCTGAATAGTTATTAGAAACACCGCTTTATCGGATTGTCATGTTACGAGAAGTTATCAGAACTTCTGGTATATTGCCATATCCAGCCAGCGTGAGCCAGACGCCGCAGTAAACTTCCATCTCCTCACGTTTCGGGGAGACGCAAGTTTATGTACCTTTGCCATTAGAGTGGCATATTTTGTGCGGGTTCCGTACCAACAATGCGAGCGGGTAACAAGCTCAAAGTTCGCAACTCCGGCCGGAGCGAGGGGTGGAAGCGTCGCCGCCCGCACTGCGAATACCTGCCGCGTTATTACTTAAAGCACTGACGAGTGAAGGCTGCCGCCGGTGTGTGTGTGCGTCAGCCGTGTGCTGTATTAACAGCTCAACTTGCACAGGTGGTTGTGCGGGCTCGAATCCTTTGAGACTGTTAATCAAAACACGCCCTTGCCTCTTCAGTCGTCTGCTTTGACAGTGACGTAATATCCGGTATTTGCACGGAAATATTATTTAATAATTACAGCCAAATAGGTACTCCCATTACGTATTCCACTATTTTCCTACCGTCCCACTACGTTTGACGTCATCTACAATTTTTAAACCATTATAGTATAGCTATTAGTTAAATTCATTCCTTATTTCTAGCACATAAATACCTATCCTAACATTTAATCTAATCATGTTAACTGACATGAATAGGTTACATTAAGCAATTTGAATTTAAAAGTACCTAAATTTTCAATAGTTAACCTAGAGCGAACCTCCTACTGAAGTTACTATAAAAACTACCATCATAAGCATTTCTAGAAACGCCAGCAATGATGGTTATACTGGAGAAGGCTGATGACCGTATGATGACCCTGCCACTGATCAACTCAAAGAGTTATAATAATATCAGTGTGCATCAAATGTGAAGAGGACAGTTGAGCGGGGCGGGCGATATTAATATTGCATTCCCCAAAGGCGGGCGGGGGAGGGGGCGGCCAGACAAATATGAATAGGCCGATGAAGCCCGTATCGATTCGCTACGTTTTTCTATTAGCGGCCGTCGGCACCAGCTGACGGCGCCCAGGGATTTGGCCGCGGGACGTGTTTATGATGGCTTTGTTTACAAATTAAGCTCAGCGCTGCAGATTAAAGCGTACCCCGCCCCCACCCTCCGCGCCCCGCGTGGCGTAATAGCTACTTGTGTCAGATGCATGCTTCGGTTACTTTGTGAGGGCTCCGCATAGAGTTACCGTCGCGAGTAATTGACAAGCATTTGTTGTTACCATGTACTACACGTTGTCGTACGGCATGTGAGCTCTTGTGGTATACATACATATTACATACCTACACAAATCACGCCCATGCATCTCCGAAGGGGTAGGCAGAGGTGAATTAACACCCATATTTCGCCAATTACGTTAAGTCTGATGTAATAGAGGAACGCAACTGTCCAACTCATCGCTGCATTAAACCCTTGTATTCTGCTCTGCCGGCACCACACGGCGTTATCGTAATGGTGAAGGTATCCTGAGTCCGTTATAGAAAATACTAGTGATTTGCGTCCAATTATTGAAACCAAAAACTGCTTAACGTAGTTAGCTTTCCAGGACCCAACCCCGGACATCCGGCTCACGCCACGAGAGCGCATTGGTCGCGGCTTATTCCCATTCATTCCCCGCCCGCCGCTGCAACAGCATTTCTCTGCGCATTCAATATTTTAAATTGGCTTCGGGGTATTCACAGAAGTTTCCATCATTACTCAAAACACGTACTTTACCTTTGGAAGCCCGGCCAGGGCGGGGCGGGCGGCCGGGGGGGCTCTGGGGCGCAGGCCTAGTGGCCAAAAAAACTATTGAAAAAACTTCTTTAATCTCGCACTGACGTCTCGTTCGGGCTTTGATGGCCGCTATTATGAGTTACTTGTGAATTGCCCGGCTTTTTATTAGTTCTTTTATCGGCTACGGGGCCAATAAAGACGTGCCCGCCGGCGCCCCCCTTCCCCCAGCCTCGGCACGAATAACTTTGGATGGGAGTTTGTTCTTGAGGGGAAGCGTCCCTGTCTGGACGCATGTCGCGACTTTCTTGTCCCAGCCGCGATACTAAGTTGCGCAACTGGCTCGCATGTGGTTCAGCTCCAAATGCGATATGGCATTTTAATTTTATTGTAAGTTATGGGCATAATATTATGTTAGAAAGAGAGCCAAAAATAATTGCGTTCCATTTGCAGCACATGGCTATATTTCGTATTTATTCATATCTGTAGGAACACATAATAATAGCTTATATTATATATAAGAAGATAACAGCCTTAACTTAATCTTAAAACTGAACTGACATAAATTATTATGAGAGATAAAGTTGAACTGTGTTGGGAGAAAAGTTCCTAGCATCCAATCCAATTACCCGCTTTAATCATGGATCCTTCTGTGTTTTAATGTAGGCTAATGTGCCAAGAGCGATTATCATACTTCTTCACTGGACCATTAAAGCGCTATATGATAAAATCTAGAACGATAACTCCGCGTCATAAGTTCTAATGGAATACCTTCTGTAATGATGTAATTATACGAGATTGCGAACAAAAACTAGTACTTTTCTGAGTGTAATCATTAGAGACGAAATCGATAAAGTAAAGGATTTCTGTGGAATGGCCGTGGTCAGAGGACTGCGGTCTAGGAACGTCCGTGAGAAGATGTCTCTTGCAGTGCCAACATGCGGTTTGGGCCTTCAAGTTGAAGACCACTTTTATTTACGTATTTCAAGTTAAACACTAAGAAAAGTACACTGGAAATTTAAGGAACATAAATGATTACTACTAGGATATTCAATACTGGTGGATTTCCTTCCAAGCTGGAATTATCTTAAGTTCATTTTACTAACTTTCTGTGTAGTGCATTATGTTGGATTTTGTAGTGCGACGCAAAATTCCCAGGCTTCACGTAAATCCCCATCGGGCCGGTTGATGGGCCTGTTCTTCCATCGACAAGGAAGAACTTTGCCTCAGCAGTGGGGACATTAAAAGGCATAGACATAGATAATAGATAGATACATTTAAGTTATAGCAAAGCTAACATTATATTCCGGAGGAGGTAGTTCGCTCATTATTATTAAAGCACCAGTGTAATCAATGCTGTGTAAGGAAGGCCCGATACTTTTACCCAACTTAATCTTC
Organism: Cataclysta lemnata; assembly: GCA_963931975.1. Lineage (NCBI taxonomy): Eukaryota > Metazoa > Arthropoda > Insecta > Lepidoptera > Crambidae > Cataclysta > Cataclysta lemnata. The sequence goes on from OZ008355.1 coordinate 14,330,566, forward strand.
GCCCGCCTCTCATGACATTTCGAGTAGAGGTATAGCAATGGTGGCAATCGTATTCTGCTCGGCGCCGAGAGCAAAATATTCCATGGAAATAATTGGGGGCGCACAAAGCTTGTTTGTGCTATCGGACTAGTAATCATGCATATGAAACATGCATCAGGCGAGGGCTGCGGTCGCGACCACACGCCAGGCTCGCTCGGATCAATAAAATCCTGGCTCTGCTCCGGAGCAATCATTGCGTTTCATAAATGTGGGACTGTTGGAAACTGACTGCTACACAACCTTTTTATACTATTACTACATATGTTTACAACCTCTTTATTTGATTATTTTTACTTTCTTTGTAATTGGTCTATCCCTTTGCGTTTACATTATAATTTGATAGAATTAATGAAATTCTTTAGAAATTCTGATATTAAATAATATTTATTGTGACACACAAGAAGACATGACAAAAAGTAAATAAAAAAAATATGAAATTGACACAGAATGGTGTCATACCTTTAAAATACTAAATCTACAGAAACAAATAGAAAAAGAGTTTGCCTAGGAGCCTATACAATCTTCAACATAATTTAACTAACTTATTAGTGGCCACCCTCGGCTTCGCTTGCGTTAATGTCGGTTATTATAGCCTATAGCATACCTCGGTAAAAGGACTATCTAACGCGAAAAGAATTTTTCAATTTGAATCAGTAGTTCCAGAGATTAGCGCGTTCAATCAAACAAACAAACTGTTTCGGTTTATATTATTAGTATTTATAGATGTAGATTTAAAATAGGTGTTTTTATCATATTTCTCATTACAGTCCACGTCTCAGTCTCAGGCGTCATCAGTGGCACACACTGCTGCTGCAATATTCATCACTGCCATTGTGAGATGTTCCGCCTCTAATTACAACAGCCTGTGTCATTATTTGGTATTAGTTCAAATGGTGTTTTATCGGTCCGTATTAGAATACTCGGTCCCTCATGGTGAAACGCCTTTGTACGTTCGTGTTTGCCGAGCCTATCATTTGGCGTGCAGTAGGCACTCATTGTTGCTATGATAAGTACTGACATCGGTGTTTGAGAACCACCCGTGTACATTCTACGTTGTATCATGGATAATAAATAGCAATTGCTGACTTGTATATCTGAAATTGTGCAAAAGGGTCTCAGGTATATAGAAATCGCTACAAAAAACGTGCAGGTGCACTATAGATGTTGACAAGTTAGTTGTTTTTCTAATAAAATACTTAGTATATAGGTACTGCGGCAGTTCATTTTATAATACATAATAATTGTTTAATTTTTGAGTTTATCATTTGGATAGTGCATTTCAAAGTCTTGACTAAAGTTTTTTAGTTAGTGACACGCGTATGATGCATAAGCCATCAGCAATGATGTTTTGCGCGGCGATGTGCAAGCACCCTTAGGGGGTGGGGCCCTCGTCCCTCGAGGCCGATTCATAATTAACATCGACGTTGTGAAGCAATTAAGTATGATATCGTTTACAATTTACGTACAAAGAGATACTCACATGCGCATAAAATGGCGTGATTTACTTAAAACAATGACTGACTGAAAACAGGACTTTGATTTCAGACACTAATGACACAATGTATTTACTTACATAAAATTAATTAACAGTACATTATTCGACGAATCAGGTGACTTATCTATATTAGCTGTATCAGTTTCACAATGTATTATATTAAACAATATGAACCGTTGCCACATTTTATCAATATTTAAGGGTTTACCTTACAAATTCTAAAACCTGCAAAACATGTACCGTGTAGGTATTTACATTCCGGTCTCTCAAGAAGGGGCAATGCGGAGCATACATGTTTATTGAATATTTTCTCCATTTATAAACTCAGGCACCCCTTTTCCCCTCACAAATATATTTTAAAATTCCACTCGCTTTAAAATGTCTGTCCATGTATGTATCTTTTGGGCTTAAAGCATCCAAGAGAATCCCTCTGCACAAATTAAAGCCGTGTAGCTCGTGGGGCATAAGAACTTTTACAGTTGTGTATACCTAGGCAAAATAAAGAACTTTTGTGCGATGAATTCTTCCTACAAGAGTTCACAGCCGTGTGTGAAGAACGTGATTAGAATGAATTCAGGCAATGCCAGTTTTATCGATCGAGTGCATGCCCCCGATGGCTCCCAAAAGATGAGCCGGCCCATGAATGGGCGAGTGAGGGCCTTTGAGCCGCGCCGCCTCGCCGCTCGAGCGCACCCTCGAGTGTCTAATCGTCAGCAGGTGACCATTGCTCTCGGTGACGCCATCACTCTGGTGCCGATGTCTAACCGAAATGTCTTTTGGCTATAATCTTTTTATAATAAATTATACATCTACATATATACAGATTTGAGTTTCCACCCTTTCTGTCTGTTGATAGGTAACACGTTACACGTGCTACTAGATCTACAGTTCCAGTCAAATGTGAATTAAGAACAAGCGAACCCTTTACAAAGTCCGGATACTCCCGGCGACATTACTGCCTAAATTGCAGGATACGAGAGACCACCACCTTTGGTGGTTTTTGAAAATTTTATATTATGTTGAAATAAAAATCGAATAGTACTAAATATATAGACCTTATCCACGATACAGCAACACTTAAAATCATTCTCGGAACGATTCTTTCAAGCCGCTTTAGATGACTAACCCTTGTTATTAGGAATTGTGTCATTCAGTAGCTCTACTCCATAGCCCTGCCTGGTTAGGCAGGCATAACTTAAATCATTTAATGCCGCACTCAGAGACGTCAATTAACTTTAATGACTATTTAATGTCAAAAATTTTCATTCAAATCTAGACCATAGACCTGGCAAGAATAGCGACTAGTTTTGAATTGTCATTTTTTGACATTAAGTAGTCATTAACGGTATTTGACGTCTCTGAGTGCGGCAGAGTCAGTTTCTACTTTCGCAAAGTTGAAACTTAGCAACTAAACTCAACCCCAAGACGTGTAGATAAATCATACCTCTACAGCATGACGAATATGTGAATTTGTTCGAATACATTCATTCAACCTTTGAGAGACCTTTACCTAAAAAATATTTCTTGATAAATTAATTATCCACAATTCGTAGAGACGAACCGTCAACTACTACTCCTGTAGACATATTTCCACATGTTTGTTCGCCGTCTGCTATTAAAGAACGAGTGAGGAATAGTAATTTCCGTCGCGCAGTGCTCAGGGCCGCCCTCCCCTTCCCCCCACGACATTACCGATGATAATATCTTTCACATCAATAACCTTCCGGTGAAGGATATCATCAGCGCCGATGCTAATGCGGCACATGTAACACCTACGTAGATCGGTGAGTGTTCTCTTGCAGATAATAGAGGAGGTTCAGATATGACTAGTACCGCAGGAAAAGTGATGATATTAGACGAGTATTAGTACACTTACATAATAAGAAATTTGTTATTCTGGTTTTTATTTGAACGTTAGACAACGTTCGAAAAATTTTAGTCTTAATGCAGGAATCGAACCCGCACCACTAGACATCTTGATCTCCATCCAGATTCCAGAATCAAGACTATAAGTTTCCAAACTTTTTCTAGCCACAATTTTCTTTGTGATAGTAGTAATTTACTTATCACAAAGCTTAAACCTTTTTTAACAGACGCGACGACTTACTTTTTATCTTTTGTAACGACTCAAAACGTGGTTTTATTAGGTACAATAAAAGCGTCTCAGTCGAAATACCCCGCGTAATCCCCCAAGACCAAGATGCCTGCAGTGGACGCCTAATCCACAAATTCCTGGAGCCGTGACGTCAGCTGAGTCACCGCTCTGGAGCAATCCATTAGGAGATCTTGACGCCCCGCGGCTCACGCGTCACCACACGTTAATAACCCTCAACTATTTTGGAATATAATTAATCGTTGAAAGAAATTGTAACAAAAAAGTTACAACGAAATTTTATATATTGCAGTGCTACTTGGATGACTAGTTTGTAAGTAAAAAACAAAATTACTCGTTTTATATATTATGCCACAAACAGTTTCTTTTACAATCGAATCTTATGTTGTAGTTCATCACAGTAAGATCAGATAATATTTAATAATGCTCTGTGTAACATGAGAGACGCGCTTATTAGGTTCACTACAAAGTCACTAATGCAATATCAAAACTTAATTACCAGAACAGACTAGCAATATAGCAGAGTTAAAATTTTAATCTCGTCTAAAGTTTGTTCTCATGACGGTTTTGTTGTATGCAATGGAAAATTTTCAACAAGACGTCAGAAGATTTGGCAAAAAAGCGTCCACACTAGGTATATAATATTTAGGTATGATAAATGATCGGAAAGACGTTGCTTTAAAGACGCGAAGTAAACCAGTTTTCAAATATCTATGTTCTTACCCCGAGCCTATTACAAAAGAGCTAAGGAAATGTGGATGTGTTTGCACGTATTTTGTAAATATTAGTAAAATTATTACAAATAACGTCTATTAGGCAAATCAGAAACAAATTGCGAGATTATGGATAAAAGGTATATTGATGTGTTGTATTTGAATGAGACGAAAAGGAAAAGTAGTGACACCACCGAACATGGCCCTTATACAGCATACTGGTCTGGAGTTCCCGGATCCAGCAGAGGCAAACAGGGCGTCGGGGTCCTACTTTCCAATAGAATGGCAGAGTGTGTGACTGAACATAAGTGCGTGAGTCCCAGGCTCCTCTGGCTGAGGTTGAAGGTTGGGCTTGCTCGAATCTTCATCCTTGGTGTATATGCACCTACAGATTTAGGTTTGAGTAGGTCCAAAACAGACCTTACAAGTCAGGAGGAGTTCTGGGATGGCATGAGAGATTGCCTGAAACAGTGCAAGGAGAATGAGGAAATTATAATGTTAGGTGATTTTAACGGATGGGTAGGAATAAAACGAGATGGATATGAAAAGGTATTAGGTAAATTTGGGGATGAAAGAGTTAATGAGAATGGGAAAAGCTTGTTAGATGTGTGTTTGGAATGGAACCTCTTAGTGACAAATACGATGTTTGCCCACAAGAGGATCCATATGTATACAAGAGAGGATGAATACTTGAAAAGTATGATTGATTTTGTGATTGTGGATGAAAGATTGAGAAGCAAGGTTCAGGATACAAGGGTGTTCCGAGGTAGCGGTCTTTACTCAGACCACTTCCTGGTAGTTAGCCGAATAAGTGGTCTGTTTAAACGATGGCGGCACCGTACCACGGCCCCCATAAGTATCCTGGAAAGGATAAAAGTAGAAAATTTGCAAGAGGTGCATGAGGAATATGTGCGAAAGTAGAATGAAAGGTTAATTAAATCTGACGTAGATTCAGTAGCTGAGATAGAAGACATATGGAAGGTTTTTAAAGATGACGTTGTGAATGTAGCTACTGAAGTATGCGGTGTGGCGAAAAGAGGGAAAGGAAAGAGACAGAAGAGTGAATGGATGGATGGAGAAGTACAGAAGGTAGCGAAATATAAGAAGCAAGCTTGGCAAGATTGGTTAGCAAAGAGAGCTGACCAAAGGATATGTAAGGTGACAATGGCGGAGGTAGACGAAGCGAAAAAGAAATATAAAAGATTGAATTTGTTAGTGAAGAGTGTAGTGAATAGAATGAAAGATGAACGAAAAGATGAGTTTGATAGAAAAATCTCTGACAATTTCCAAAATAACATTAAAGTTTTTTGGAAATCTGTACGGACAGCTCGAGGAAAGAGCGCAAACTCAGAGTTGATACGAGTCAGAGACAAGGATGGAAGTGTTTTGAATGGCGAAGAAAGAGTGCTGAATAGGTGGAAGGAATATTTCGAGAGTTTATTTGAAAGGTTAGATGATATAGTCCAGTCCCAGGCTAATCATGTGGAAGAAAATTTGAATGAGAATGAAATAAGTATGCATGAGATTGTGCAAACATTGAAAGGTATGAGAGCAGGAAAGGCAGTAGGGTGTGATAGGATATCGGTCGAGATGCTGAGGGCTGGTGAGGGTACCATTGCTAAGCAGCTGCACCGCCTTTTGAACCTTTGTTGGGTAAGTGGCCAAGTACCAAAAGACTGGCGTAAAGCCGTCATTGTGCCACTGTACAAAGGTAAAGGGTCGCAGCTGGAATGCAAAAATTACCGTGGTATTAGCCTTCTCAGTGTTGTCGGCAAATTGTATGCAAAGATTCTGATTGAAAGGATTATGAAAGAGACTAATGATAGAATATGGGACGTGCAAGCAGGATTTCGGAAGGGAATGGGATGTACGGATCAAGTCTTTTCTCTACGATGCATTACTCAGAAATCTCTGGCTAAAAGCCAACGAGTATATTGCGCTTTCGTAGACTTAGAAAAGGCTTATGACCGAGTGGTGAGGAATGAACTGTGGTCGATTTTGTCGATGTATGGGGTGAGCAGCAGCCTGATACGGGCGTTGAAATCTCTTTATGAGGATTCGAAAGCTTGTGTTAGGATAAATGGCGCATACACAGAGTCGTTTCGCATCGGTACAGGTGTGAGACAAGGATGTGTAGCGTCACTATGGCTGTTCAACTTATACATGGATAATTGTCTGACGAGACTAAAAGAATTTGATTGTGGATTACGAATGAACGAGTTACTTATACGTCTGCTGTACGCTGATGACCAGGTTATATTAGCATCATCAGAAACAGATTTGCAGGAGATGGTAACAGTTATGCATGAAGCTTTGACAGAGAAAGGGATGAAAGTAAATGTAAGCAAGACAAAGATCATGGTTTTTGAAAGGGATGAACAAATGACGAAGTGGGAAATTAAGATTGCGGGTGAGAATGTTGAACAAGTAAAAGAGTTTGTGTATTTGGGATCTGTATTTACGAGAGATGGAAAATGTGATAGTGATATTGAAAAGAGGGTGAAAGCTGGGAATATGATAAACGGGGCTTTGCACACTTTTATGAACATCCAAAGCGTGTCCAGAAAGGCTCGTATGGCTGTTCATAATGGAGTGCTGGTCCCGACATTAATGTATGGAAGTGAAAGTTGGGTATGGGAGAAGAAGCATGAAAGTAGAATAAATGCAGTAGAAATGAGAGCGTTGAGGAGCATGGCTGGGGTAAGGCTGAGCGATCGATTGTATAACAGTGTGATAAGAGAAATGTGTGGTTTGAAAGAAGATGTAATGACAAGGATTGAGAAAGGGATGCTCGCATGGTTTGGTCACGTAGAAAGAATGGATGAAAGGAGACTGACAAAAAGGATATACATGGCGAAAGTGAATGGAGAAATGGGAAGGGGAAGGCCTAGGCGGATCTTTCATAATCAAATTGAAAGTCTATTAAATAAGGGCCAGGTCAAATAAGGATTAAGAGTACCCGAAACCGACGGGCATGCATGAAGAGATTGATGAGATTGGATGAAGCGAAAGAAGTATGTAAGGATCGTAGCAAGTGGAAGGAAGTGATCTCTGCCTACCCCTGTGGGAGAAGGGCGTGACGTATGTATGTATGTATGTATAGAAACAAATCTAAAATGAAATAAAAAATGAAATATTGCACGGCCTTTCTAAAAACACTTGCTTTGGATGTTAGAAATTCATGACATAAATATAAAAACATACATATCCTATCAACGCCCGTGGTTCTAAGGCAGTTACATTTCAATTTTCGTGATTTAATTACCGGCGCTTAACTAATTACTGTAATGCCGAGTCTTATTTCACAAACCGTAAGTAATTATTACTGAGACTAACCGCCGCACTCAGAGACGTCAAATAACGATAATGAGTACTTAACGTCAAAAAATGACAATTCAAAAACAGTCGCTATTCTTGCCGGGTCTATGGTCTAGATTAGAATGAAAATTTTTGACATTAAATACTCATTAAAGTTAATTGACGTCTCTGAGTGCGGCAGTAAGTCTGAGTTTTTATTTTGTTTATAGGGTGATAATTACTATGTGCAAATTTTAAAAGAATAGCTTAAACTGAATTCAATTTCCGGAGTCGCAAATTAAGGCTTTCTAAAGCCTAATTGTGGCAATCCATTATCGAATTAAACAAGCACTAATGACCAAGGATTTAAATTACAAATTATTAATAATAATGGTAATTAGTAATTAAGTTAATTAAGAGGTTGTGCAACTAGACCACAGAACCTCCTGTCTAAAAATATACCAGGGGCATCGGAGCGTGTCTGCCAACAGTAAAGAAGTGACTTCTGCTGCTACATGCTGTGATTCAATGTGTGGCTGTTATTGAATAAACGTATTGAACATTTATTAACGGCCATTAAGTGGCTACTTTCCCCAAATGCGAGTCACGCAGGGTGACTGGTTTATGCCGAAATAGGAAAGGCGGCTGACGCACTGTGCCTGTTTGCCACTCACTGCCTACTGCGTGCCCTCACCTACTTACAATGCTTCCTTGGTTTCTGCGATTTCTTCATACACTAACAGGAGACAAAAATTTGAATAATTTCACGCGTCATCAGAGCCAAGTGTGAGTTCAGAGACTGTACTTTGTCGGATCTTTGATATATTCTAAATTTTGCTCATAAACTTTTTCATCATGATTCTTGCTAATCTCGTTCTGCTTTATCACAACAGTCATTAGGTCTAGTGTTGATTTGACTGCATTGTTATCGGCAGCTGTCGCAATTTTCGCTGTTCTACCATTTCTCGGTTAGTCAATTGGTTTTGTTTGTGTAGTTCTTTGATGTCGACGCTATAATGGTGTGTATCTACAACCAAAAATTGGTCACGACCCTCTATAATGGTTTAGTAACGGTGTCTTGGGGATAATTTGAGGGTTCTACGTAAACAACCGTATTTGTCGGTTGAAGTTGAGTTGTGTATTGATGTGTATAAGCAGTAAACCTTTCACAGGGTTATCTTTATCTGCGAAGGTGTTGAGCATGCGATTTTTAACCATCACCAGCTCTTTAACGTCCCTACTGCTGGGGCAGAGATTTTCTCTATGATTTGAAAAATATAGGGAGATTGGGCCCAGCGCGGATTGGTGGGTATTAATGACTGAACATACAGCCGGGACCAACAGCATAACGTGCTTTCCAAATTACGGATGAACGCCAGATAATACATTTTTTATCACCCATCCAATGACTGGCCTTAGCGAACATTACATAGTTTACGCAATCGCAGACCGAGCGTGATAAGCCACTGCGCTATGGCGAGCTTCTCGATATTTAACGGGAAATGCATTTGTGTAAATAACAGGGCTGGGTCGGACGGAGACTGCCTAAACTTGCATTTCATTAATTTTGTGAAATGCTGCGTCTTCCGCGATTAGCTTAGCGCATGCAAGCAATGCAGCTGCTCGCCCATTTATTATGTGATTGTCAGCAAAGTGTAGTGTTCCGTAAAAATTGGCAACAGCCCGTTTGCGACAAAACCGATGATTGTAATGTTTCGGGGCGAACAAAGGCCGAAGCTCGGCTGTTTTTTATTGCACCCCGAGAGCGCGCCCCGCGACGGTTCAGATAATTGACGTCCGTATGGTTGTGAGGGGCGAAACTACACAATTACGATAATTGCAGGCCACTCACTACGAGTAGTTTCGACAGGTACTTACTTCATTTGACTTCCACTATTGTTAAAGAACTGCAGGATAAAAGTTTTCTATTGCCTTAATGAGGCCCACCTGCGTTTCTTGCTGCTAAAGTTTCTTTGAATTTTACATAAAGCAGCGTCATGTAGCTGTAGCTGCAGTCGTTAAGCTAGCGAAGGCTTTAGTTAGACAGCTCTAAAAGAGAGACGAATACAATATGCGTCTACAACCTGAGGATACATACATAATTCACGCCTATATCCCCGAAAGGTTATGCAGATGTGAACACCGACTTTTCGCCAGGTAGGTCCCATGTAGGTGGTGAGTCTATATTGACTTCTATCGCGCACGTAAATCTCAGTATATTGCTGGGTGGTATAAAAGTAATGCTGCTGCCCATTACCTACTCAACCTTTTGGATTGTGACAATAAAATTGTATTCTACTCTGCCATCACTACACGGCAATTTAAAACTGAGGGTAGATGTAATTAAAGCGACTTTGGGCTTAATAACGCGTCGTAGAACTGCTAAATGGATCAATTAAAACTGTCCCCAAACGTTTGAACGTGCCGCCAGCACTTGCGTAAATAATTATCACTCCAGATCCAGGTCAATTAGGCAGCGGGCGAGGCGGGTACCGGCGAACGCGACAATGCTTCGTTACTGCGCCATTGTGCACCCAACTGGCACCGAGTTCACCCACCTCTCCTAAACTGACACTTATGGCTCTCTCGTTACGAGTGTCCCTAGAACTATGCACATCTGCGCGCATACACGACGGCACGGCAGATACATCAGTGCCCTGAGCACGGACTTTTTTGTGTATCGTAATCGTATCGAGAAAGCACTCTAAAACCGAAACAAAATAAATTCCAAATTTTAATTTGAACATTATTAACATACCTTAGGTAATTATATTAAATGCATATTAGCATTAATTTATATGTGTTTTAAATTATTTTAAGTAACAATTAAAGTCTACCTTAATAACCGATGAAAATAAATTAATATTTCTTGATAATAATATTTTTTTGGTTCCCTTTCCGTGCGTCTTTTGTTTTTTGACGTATGGCATCGAAACTAACGAAGGTTGGCTACTTAACTTTACAGAGGAATGCGAAAGTTTTGTCACGTAAAATTTGATGGCGAGAAAACTTGCGTTGATTTAACAAAATAGAAACTGTCGCTGTCAAACATGAAAATTGCCGAAATCGTTCATTAATATTCATGCATTGAGTGCTGTCTCTATACGATAACGACACGAACATTCGACAAGTTCGTGCTAGAGGCACAGACCTGTGACACTGTCTGTGATCTGTTAGCATGATAAATGAATGCCGCGAGTGGCCCGCCCCGTGTCCGGCTGTTTTTCATCGTTTCTTTCGCTCGCAAGTGACGCTCTCCGGAGCGCTGGTTAGTTTCGCCCCCAATTTGGGCCGGCTCAGAATGGATTCCGTCTCTTTGTCATCCGCTAAAGAGCGGTGTAAATATTGTCGCAGGCCTGTTTGTGCGCCGTGCCGTTACTGTAATGCTTCTAAACTAAAAGCTTACTTACATTTGTCACCTAGACGCGTACGTTTACGTCACGCAGGCGTCGGTTCATATTCAACAGTCGATTCAATTAAGCAAATTTCAATACTCGTTGTCGGTAAAATGTGAAGTGCTCGAGACATACATTATTCAACGAATATTTAGTGTAGGAGCCGCGTCGCGGACTTTGTAGTATCCTGCCTCAGTTTTGTCGCTTCTAAACGAGTTGAAAGGCATGCATATCACAGTAGTTTCAGAGTTACATGTTTCTCAAATCAATAACGTATGTAGCTGTGCGCCGAACATTCGTCGGAGAGACATGTGACATTTCAATTCGACGTGACAAAAATGTTATGTTATTGCTATTACTTTTGGAGTACCTCTATGTTGATATTGATAACTCTAACCAGTTCTGACGACAGACAGGCGAGATATCTTTGAAATAACATCGTAAATAGAAGAATGGTCGCGACTCTCAAAGGGTTACAGAACATGTTTTTTTCACATTCAGTCCCAGACGTTGTTCAGTCACCATATTTAAATTACAGATGGGCGTGATGTCGACTCGACTGACTTTCAAAAGAACTTCCAAAGTAATATTATGAATACGGTAAACACAGTTATTAATATTTTTCCAGTAGAGCCGCGCTTGCCAACTGAACGGACGCCCATTTTCCAAACATTCTTAGGAATGCAACATGACATCCTCTTTGAAATGTGTTGGTGATCGAAGCAGCTAGTCTTCCTGACCTAGCGATTCACTCATATTATATTTTATGGACACTGTCATCCACTTTTTATCAGGTGAAGCAGTAAGTGAAAACTCCTCTATGAAATCACAAAACAAAACTTGAGAATTAAGTAAATTAACACCGTTTAAAGTGATTACAATGTCACTCTTCTTCTCTCTCTCCGAGAGGGGGCGGGATATCATGGAAAAGTTATTCTCTATGTATGGTCGGTACACTAATCGGTCTGGTAGACGCGTCAAATTTAAATGTTTGTTACTACTACTAGGCTACTCTTCTCTCGCCAAACCGAATATGAACTTCACCCATGGACGCATTGCAGCCACAGCGGTGCTCGCATTAAAACATACTCCATTTTTATGATTGCGAGTTCCATTCGGTACACTTTGTAGCCGCGAGTGAGCGAGTGTCGTTTCCGAGCCGGCTCCTAAATAATCTGGCATTCTTCGGGTTTTACGATCACTTTTACTGAGTACAATTAAAATGTAACCCGACGAGGCCGCGCCGCCAGGGCTGCCACCGCGCACCTGGCGCCCGCAGTACCGTAGACTTTACATACACAAATCACGCCTATATCCCAGGCAGAGGTGAATTAACACCCACGTTTCGACAATTAGGTTAGGTCCCATGTATCAGGCACGGAAATCGCAGTACCTACATTGCTAGGTGGCATAAGAGGAACCCTGCTGCCAATTACTTGTGTCTTAACCCTTAGTCTCCTTGTATGAGATCCACGGGAAAGATGGGGGTGGTGACAATTGTATTCTGCGCTGCGTCACCACACAGTTAGCTTTTATTCTTCTGAATATCATTACAAACTTCCATACTGAGGCTCAGCTTGCCTATTCGAAATGTTTTGTTTTCAAACGTAAGCCTGCCTCGCAATTCGCTATCCAGCTTATATTTCCTGGGGACGTTTCCGAACCCTTTCCATATTTGATCGGGGCGAGGCTGGTGCTCGCTTCGCAAATACATAAATGTTTTTATCGGTCTACGACACGACGGCGCGGCCCTCGCGACCACAATTCCGAGGCCCGCTTTATCGGCGCTCTGCAATATATGGCCAGGGAATTTTATTTATTTCGCTCCGCGTAATGTGGAAGAGATGTCCTCCTAAAATATGATCAAATAGCGCGGTCGCCCAGTTCTAGCTAACACGAGGGGGTGGCAATTGACTCGATAGATATACATATTGTGTCTGCTGGAAAGAATTCGAAACATTTACTATTACCTAAAATGTAATCAATTATACAATAGCCCCGGATTTTGATTCTGACTGTTCGCATTCCTAGATTTTTCGTTTAACTCATTAAAGAGCAATACACGGATGTTTTTCATTGACTTTAAACCTTATTACAAACAGCTGAGGTTCAAATTATTGTGGGAACTATTTAACTACTCCCCGAAAAAGGTTAAGAATAATGAAATGTAGAGTCCCTTTGAGTGGGCAAGGCATGCCGCACCAATCACAACGCGCCAACTCATTTGTCGGTGGCTTTGTTCCCTGGAACTCTTCCTCGTCGAAAGTAGGTGGTACTTATTACATAGTTGCAAAAGTAAACGCAAATAATGAGAGCCAGCCGTTTCGCTCTCCCGCCATATGCCGCGAATGCAGCACAATATTAATGCAAACGTGCCGTATCTGACACACCCTTCCGCGCAACTGGCCCGTTTTTGTACACCGGCTGATGTAATGCAATTTTGAAGTATTAAAAATAAATAATGGCGACTTTATACATGCGCTCGGCTTTCAAATGTTATGAGATTACGAGGGTACGGCTCCGGGCTGGCAGGGTTTCTCCGACACGAATCAAAATTGTTCGATAGACGGGGCAATTATTAAAAATGTCTACTTATTTTAAGCTCTTTCATATTACGTTTGTAGGATAGAGACCAATAAAATTATAAAGATTCAAATGTTATCTATTTGAACAGAGCCTACTGTGTCTGTTTCCGTGCCAAGTCTTATTACAACCGGCTTAAATTCGTCCAAAATAATATAAATCAGTTCTGTCTGTCAAACCTAATGTCAGGAGGCTGGTCTCTCTCGTATTTCGGGCGTTTTTACGCTCAATCTTTTTCTGACTTTCGTCCGCTTCGTAGTTCAATATAATATTAACAAAGAGATTTTGTTCTGGTTGACAATAATAGATACACATCACAAAGGAAGTGATTATGAAACCAAAAAAAGTCGCAGTTAAATGTACTAAGTGTAATCTCTAGCAATCTCTTTTGAATGTGATTAGGCTTTTATTTGAAGATTATGTAAATGTGAGAAAAAAATACATGAGGACAATAATTTTTCGAAATACTTCTGACCTAATTTGCTTTAGTTTTTCTTTCTTTTATATAAGCACAAACTACGGCCCGATCGGCAAACGGACGCATCAAAATTCTGGCACGAGGAGGCGAATGCATTGCATGTGTCGCCCAAATATTGACACAATTTAAATACAAAACAAGAAGGGTCGGCCGGGGAACGCATTAGGAATTCACAAGACAAACACGCGGTACACGCGGCTCGCGGCCCAATTACGCCGACAAACAAACTGCCTAGCAGGCTGCTCTTCATATTTAGTTCCTTTAGTCCGCGCTTGCGTAGCACACCGGAATTTATAAGGTGCACCGATCTACCCCACTTTTTGTATTTCTGCGCATCACTCATTCCTATTTCAAAGATTTTCTCTTTAGAAAAAGTTCAGAAAATTATATAGTCTTCATGCGAGAATCAATCAAGAATCAATCGCAATCCCGGCAGACAACTCGGCCAACAATACATACATACATAAATCACGCCTATATCCCCGAAGGGGTAGGCAGAAGTGAACTAGCACCGGCCAACAATGGCATTTAGTTAACTCCTTAATCTCCTTAATGGACAAAACATGCAATTCTTTTTCATAAGTCTTAAGCCTTATTACAAAGCACTAAGATTCATATTATGGTGGAAACTATTTTACCCCTATTGTAAAGAGTTATTGAGTTTTGTGCCTATTGTAAAGAGCCTGTTGTAACTTGCCGAAGTTTCTCTAACCAGTACACTTCACGTAGTTGTAAGCCAACATCGCAATGCAGAAATAAATATCTAATATCCAAAGCTGGTATTTGTACATTAAATGATAGAAAAATTACGGAGGATGATCTTTAGTAATATTTTTTTAACATTTATATAATGTTCAAATAAAAATCAGTAAAAACATAATAACTCATTCCTATTTCAAAACTGCCCCTTGGTGCAATTCAAACGATGTCCCCTTTCAAGAATAACAGCCGCACTTTGAGCTCTCAGAAAACGTGAGAGCTACAATTTATTCAAACCACAAGAAAACAAAACAAAATTAATCTTGACGCCTCCGGATTCTGCATTCCGCCACCAAAATGTATATTTTATTTTGTACACGTTACTAATAAAGTGGATGCCATCGTGTTAATACACAACAACATAGTAATTGGTGTGCTACTTTTGGCCTCGCATGAAATTAACCATTTTATCATTAATGTACTTTTTATGGTTTCTGTTAAATATACAATGTGATGATGCCTGATACTTAAAATAATTACGTTTGTTCGAGGTCTATAATTGTTTTTTCCTTTCTAATAATTTTCTTTTTGTTCTCTTGGAATTTTTGCCTACTTTAATAATAGCTTTATGAAAAAGTTATAATATATCTTTGTTTAAAATACTTCACCGGCAAATGTTTTCGTAAATCAAACAAAAACTTTACAATAAAAAAGTTGCCTACAATCTATATTTAGAAATTGTTTTTCGAAGTTTTCCTAAATGAAAAAAGAACGACTCTACATAATTAGCTACATTTTATTTAGGAATCTTGCCGAAGCTACTTATTGTTGAGAGTTGGAAAGAACTTAATTGTTTATGACAATTTAGATGATTGGAAGATTTTTCGGAAGGTATACCGTATCATCAGATTAATAAGCCAACCAGGAAAATCATCTTCGGAGCCAGGGTGTGTGCTCGTGGATTGAGAGGTGCCTAAAAGTTTATAAACGTGAATCAGCTACTCTTGATCTCCCTTATTAACAATAGTTATTAGGTCTAGAATTGCTTTGACTCCGTTGTTATAATTAGCTGTGGCACTTTTCGCTGAACCACCGTTTCTCGGTTACTCGATACACTGTTTGCGTAGCGCTATGACGTAGCCACTTGAGAAGTTTTCCTTCAAGTAACGTCAATATAGACCACTCCCCGAAGACCAATCGTGTTTCACGTGAGACATGTGGCAAGCCTGTCTAGTCCGTAATATTGCTGTCAGTATAGATTATAGTATGCGAGTAGGCAATGGCGTGTTGTCCTCGGAATGTAGATAACTATCTTCTTTTAGAACTACCTCAGCGGAAACTCGGGCGTACAACTTGTAGAGAAAGTCCCTCATTCATGACTGATTGAATTCATCGATTCTATCACTATCACGCGCTGATTTTGTAAATAATTACAAATGCATAATGCATTATATTACGAGTGAAACGTTAACAATTATGGGTCGGGATGCCTTTATACTTGCGCAAATCCCCGGAGTGCGCGGTAGGTATCGCACTGATCGTAGCAGCAAAGGCCTTTATATGGATGGAGTAATATGGGGAGAATGGGTCATAACTTGCCACACGGGCCCAGTGGGGGGGTTAGTGAGAATTAACTACAAACGCAGCCGGGAACAATGGCTTAATGTGTCTTCCGAAGCAGGGAAGAACTCGTTATAAATTTTAATGTTTATCGGTCACCGCATCAGTCAAACCACTTTACGAAAATTCCTTAACAACCGCGATCGCTGGAGAGTTTAAAGAATAAACTGTCATTGTGCTCCTCCGTGGAAAACGGAGAGTCATTATTTTTTATTAGCCATTTTAAGCTCTGCCGTGAGTTAAACGTAAAAAATTAAACGGGAGCTGTTGAAAAATGCCGCCGTTCGGTGAAGACACAGTATAACAATTTTGTCACCAGCTTCATCTTCACAATGAGACTAATGAGTTGGAAATGTAACGAGGAATGGGCACTAGTGTCCCTAATACACAATGTGTAATGTATTACTGCGATTACTGTCCCGCCAAATGGTGATAGGCTCGCCCCCTATTACATAGGACCTAAATAATACATCTCTGCATATCTCTTCAGGGACAGGCTTGATTTGTGAATGTTGTCATTGTCATACACATTATGTTGAAAATGACTCCATTTGGCCGGCGCAGTCACCTTAAGATGTCATCTCTAGTATTTGACCTCGTTATAAGTGGGCATCGTTTGTGCCAAATTCCCGCACATTACTCTGTAGGTAGGCTGAATGTGCCGTGACGTCATTGGCGCGCCGTGACGTCACCCGCCTTGCATCACGGAGACAAAAGCGGCGAGATTCCAATAATAAAGCAAACCAGTTAAGAGCAGTCTAGTTTTTGTTGCTCTCACTTAGGACTTAAGTAGCGACCGAGTACTCACCTTTTACCAGTGCGACATAGGTGTGTAATTGGAGGGTCGTAAAAACAAGCAAAACCCATTTCGAACGCGGCGTCCGTACTTTGTTTTGTATACTCCAGCCATTAATACTGGCGAGAGACAAAATGTAAACAGTCTTGAAGTGTCTTTTAATGCAAAATACGAAAAAAAAAATGAAATATGTACCTATTTTTTCAAAGTCGCTTCTCGTTTCGATATTCCAAAGCGAATGATGTATTTCAAAATAGATATCATATTTCGTATATAAATAAACACATCAAAATTGTTGCCATTTTGTCTATCTTTAAAATGGCTGGAGGGACATATATTCTATTTATAAAGAGCCAATAACAATACCTACTTAGCAGCGAGGCGGTGCGATGTGACGAGGCATCTGTTCCCGCGGAGGGTTCCCCAGGGCGTCAACTTGAGCCGCTCCACGGAACGACATCAATAAATTTGGTCTCGCCGTAATAACAGCTCTCTGGGACGCCGCCGGTGACTTTCGTTTTCATTCCAATCGTTTCATGTGATAGAACCGTGTGAAAGTATTGGTAATGATCATGTAATTTGTGTTGTAAAGAACTGCAATTCCATTTGAATACATTATTGGTACCGTGTGGTGACGGCAGAGCAGAATACAAGTGTCACCACCCCCATCTCTCCCGCAGGTGTCGTACAACGTTCCTACAAGGCTTATGGTAAAGTCAGCAATGAGTAATTGTACAGCAGCGTTCTTCATTAACCACCAAGCAATATACTTCTACGTATTTACGTGTCCGATAGGGGGCAAAAGGCTCGTCACCTATTACATGGGACCTAACATAATTGGCGAAACGTAGGTGTTGAGTCGTCTCTGTCTACCTGTTCCTAATTGGCTACCATAGGTATAGCCGTGATTTATGTATGTATACAGTGTGGTTAGTACTAGATCCGCAGACTGTATTTTTAGAAATAAACTGCTATGTATTGTAGTAGCTACAATTATAAAATTCCTGACTCTGTCGCCTCTATGTTGCGTGCTCGTGCGGAAAAACCATCACAAAACATCTGGAGACGGTTGCTAAGCGGCCGTTAATTGCAAAGCTCGTTCTTCAATTTTGTTTTATGGAGATTTGGTTTTTAATTAATTGTCGTAATTGACTTACGGTAGATGCCCGCTTTGTTTTGCAGTATCGAGAAATAGAACGGAAACCGTATTCATTTCAACCGCATGGAGATATGAATACTTGTGCTAATGAATATATATAGTTTTTGAATGATCATTGCTATAATACATATAATAAAGTAAATCAGTTGTTAGAAAAAGTTCGAAAAAATATAGTTCTGATGCGGGAATCGAACCCGCTTCCTTCGCAATCTGAGCAGATGCTTATACCACTCGGCCCACTAAAACGTCCTTGCTTGAATATTAAATATACATACATTTATATTATTATAACAATGCAGTCAAAATTTAAAGTTAATACACGCCATTTGCTTAGTTAGCACTATTATAATATTTGATAGTCACATTTAGGAGTAACGAAAATAAACGATTGGGAAATTTTGGACTAACCTTATGTGCTGTCTGTACAAGCGAACTCACCCACAAAATGGTCGAAAGCTGTCTGGCATTAGGCACGGGTCGTAAGTAGAGGGGCGCAGTAATATCGTTTTAATCTTGCCCTAACAAAGAAATTGTACGAATTCAGTGCAAGGTTTTTGTATTAAGTATTTCTTTTACCCTTTTTCCCGGTGGTGTGTATTTGATTTTTTCTGTTAATTTTAAAGCAGAGTTCCCAAAGGGGTGCATTTCTGAAAAGGTGATGTGCACGTCAATATCAGAACGAAACTAGCGCTGTTCGGTGTGCGCGGCGGACGAGGCAAAACTGCCTCTATTTCTGTGGGGGTAGAGCTGTTATCGGAACAAGGCCCGGCGCGACATGTTCGCCTCACATGTCGCGGCCCCGGCGTTTGACATTAGCGCGAGAGGCCGCAGGGCTGCCTCTACGTGACGAGACACGTTTCTCTTTTTTATGCCGCTTTTTGCTGCTCGGGGAAAGATCGACACGCCTTAATGGATTTCGATAGATTTTTAGTGGAGTAAAAGGAACAACTAATAGAGCGCGCTTCCGCCCACGGCTCGCACTACTTAAACTCTCTTCGCGGGTAGGAAACGACTTTCTGAAATGTGCCAACGGTCGATCTCGTTATAGCATCGATCTAAGTTAAGCAAGTACATACTTAGCTATCGGTTATGACGTTGCAAATTATACCGGCTCCGGGCTAATCCTCTTTCGAAAACATTTCTGAACAAATTGTGCCCTATTAATATTTAAGCCCCGCTTAATTGTCTATTGCTTAGCAATTTAAATGGCTCTCGAGGCGTACCCGCCCGCGCGAGGATTTGCAGCCCCTTTTAGACATTCATGGCTCAGCTAAACCCTCCGAGGCTTCTTAAGGACAGGAAGAGATTATTTTCTGGGATTTCGTGCGGCTTCGATCGCAGCGCCAACCCTAGCTGTAACTCGAATTAAACTTACCTGACGTGTCTAAGTATTCCGAGTGTACCTAAGGTGCGTACACACCGAGTGTGCACAAAGAGGGTGAACATTCCCCGAATCAATATTTCAGCGCTTTGTGTTATGGAAGAATAACTCGGTGAAATACGGCTGGCACAATGCCCCGAGACAATCGCATCTCTCGCCGTCGCACGCAACAATGCCGCTTTGAGCGCGACTAGCGAGTCCCACGAGGCATGTTTTTAAATGGTATTAGAAACCCATTTAAATTTATTATCTGCGAAAATTTCTATAAACTAAGTTATTACATTACGCATGTATAAAAAGCGTCTTCGTCTGTGCCTGATAATATAACGAATGATGGAAACTTTCCATTAGCCCGTCGACGCTCAGCCGAGAGAAAAAATTAATCTTAAACGGAACATAGATTGGGCGAGCAGCGAGTGCCGCTTCTATTTTTTCGATAACAAGCTCCGGCGCCGCGCGATGCGAGGAGGTTGAGGCGTTTCTCTCTAGACCTTTGGCATTTGAAAAATAAACGACACCCGATATTTTTCTATTACCCGTGTAGCGAGGAGTATTGTAAGTAATGGCGTATTCTCCGCGCAGTTTATTAGACCCGCGGGCGGCGACTCACGTGCGGAGGTGGAATACCAATGGGAATTTATTGATAACTTACAGCCCGAAGCTAAATGTCTTTCCTTGGAGTTCAGACACACTCGGATTTTGGCACTGGCTTGTCTGCAAAATGGATACAGTAACCAAAACGGATATGTAATGAAACCACAGCAAGTACATGTACCAATAATGTAATTCCACTTCAATTATAATAAAAATCGACAGGGTCTACACTTCTCCGAGAAACTCCCAGTAACAACGAGAACAATAACACTACGTTGGCCGTGTGGTGACGGCAGAGTAGAATACAATTGTCACCATCCCAAATCTCTCCCGTGGGTGTCGTACAAGGCGACTTAGGATAAATCAGTGATGAGGAATGGGCAGCAGCGTTCCTTTATACCACCGTCCTGGCAATGTACTGCGACTTTTGTGCCCGATAAATGGCAATAGGCTCGCCACCTATTACATGGGACTTAACATAATTGGCGAAACGCGGGTGCTAGTTCACCTCTGCCTACCCCTTCGGGGATATGGGCGTGATTTATGTATGTATGTATGTAACACTACGCTTTCCTAGCAATTACAATTGACAATCTTAACCAAAACTAAGATTAGGGTAGACCAAATACAAAGAGATGTCAAATCGAACTCCACTTCCTTGTTTGATCTATTACTGTTCGAATACGCCAAGGTCCTCTAACAATTCCAGATGGTATTGCCAGCCTTGGTGCAGTTACCAACGCCTCATTGAACCTTAATCAACAATAAAAGCGAGATCCTAAAATAACTCATACACAGGCAATATTCCTAGGTTTGGCTCTCAGAAAACAAAGTAGCAACGCTTTCATCTATTGCAGGGGTCTCCAAACTACGGCCCGCGAGTCGTATACACAATTGCAACGCTACCTAGTGAATACATAATAGTTATTGAAATGTAAATAAAGCGTACGGCTACTTAGGTCGCACACTCTGCGGCTAGTCTAGAAATTAAGGTAACGGCTGAAAAAATACTGTTTTAGCCTTTTGGAACATACTGAAGTAATAAGTCTTTAAAAGATTGGAGACCCCTGGATCTACTGCGTAGTCATTGTTTATTACACGCGAGAGGATGACAGTAATAAAAAAGATAGTTCGCCGTGTAGTGTCGACATGCCGCGATAGAACTGCTCGCTTGAAGTGTTATCTTATCGCGACCTAACTTAATAAAAGCTTAGAAGTGCGTCGCATCACTTATCATTAATATAAATAAATACAACAGCAGATATTATCGTGCATATCACGTATTTTAAGTTTCTTAATACATATAATTCGCTTCTTAGAACACTTGACTTTTATTTGCTTCCTAAGACTCGCACTATATGTATTTTCAAATCAATTTACAATTCTCATAGGTGATATGAGGATTCGAAAAGATTATGTTGTAATCTGTAACATGCGTCTTTTCAAAACGAAAAAAATACTAGTGTCAGACATACGTGCCTGGAAACCTTTTCAAATCATGACAAGGTGGAAGCCGATCGCTGCCAAATCTCCGCGGGCTGTTTGTCAATAATACTTTAAATCCGTATCGGGTATTGCGGAGGGTCCAACGAAACGAGAGTCCAACGAAACGAGAGCGGCTTAATGCGCGCCGTGAGCTCGGCACAGATTAAACAATGTTTATTATTGTCACGGACGGGTTCCCGGGCAAAGGAACGCAACGCGCGCAGCCGGCTTCAATTTCGGATTCCCCAAAAAATATAATTAAGTGGACCCGGAAATGAAAAGAGTCTCAATCTGATCTCAGTCATTCTCAGATGTACAGCGAGGGACCGGCTGCCGCCCCCTGTGAAACCCCCAGGCAAATTATTTATGGCACGCAAAATACTGTACCTATACTACTAGGTACCTATAAAAATATGAAGAAAGCACGTGTGTACGTGTATCGGCGAAACGGTGTTCAGTGGGGAAATTAAAACGGATTTGCCACACAGCCCAAAAGTCGGGTTTACATTTTTTAAAAACTGGCATACCACTAAAACATACAGTACATACAGACAGAACCAGATCCCCTTAGTTTTAAATCCATTTGTAAAAGTTGCTTACAATCACAAGAATAGAGAAGCTATCATAAATTTTCATCAAGCCTGTCATCAATTTTTAAAACAAAGTTCATTGTACGATATTTTCGCACCCCAGTCAAGGGAGGAATATTTTTCGTGTTAAAAATGTAGGGTAGTTACTCTGGTGTAATAATTTGATGATCTAATAAAAATATTTCGCAGTTATCCAGCAGTGCGCCGCTCTGCAGTGCTAAATCGTCTGGACCACTATACAGCTTGATTACGTCATTGAAGAGTACAAAAAAAAGACTATGGGCTGCATTTTTATTAGAAATCAAATTAAACATATTTTACATTTTGTATAATTTTTGAATCAATCTATGCTTTCTAATATTATAAAGAGTTTTGCGTTAAGGGTTTGTGAGTTTGTAGGTATAATATAAAGAATACTTTGGTTAAAAAAAGTTTAAAAAATTATAGTCTTGAAGCGGGAATCAATATATTATTCAACCACACAGGCATGAATTTCAACATTACCAACTTAAATGATATACTTACATAGTTAAAAGTGTGAGTCGTTAATTACACGGTCGCGCTCCCTCCCGTGCGATCGGATCGGCGCGGGCGCATGCGTCTATACGTCACGCACGCGGCCTCATTAGGTGACCCTATTATTATATCTACGTTGTAATCATAATAGGTTGTTCTCCTAAAACACATTATACCAAACATTAAACTATTCGGGCAAAACAAATTATCGTTTCCCTATATTATAATAGTTAGGGTTGAGGGTCCGAAGTTCTCCAAATAATACAATTTTTTCGTAATGTTCATCACTTAAACAAGTTTTTTAAGTCACGATTCTGGTAAACAATAATTATTAAGTTTTTCCTATATTTAGCAAACATTAGTATTATTTAATATCTAATCTATATCAGTCTGTTTGAGGATAATACGGCGTATTACTTTATTTATGACCCTTCGTGGATTGAAGGCTTTGCAAATAATGTTCCTGATACGATACCGATAGCAAAAGTAATGTCTATCTTTTTCATATCAAAGCAAGGTTTTCATGGGATTAGACTGCAAGTTCCTGAGAATTTAATTTAATTTGGCGAGACAATAACTCGGGTTTCCAAGGGAATATAGGGGAGAGTTTAGCGGGATGCTTCAGTCTATAAGCACCTACGACTACGACCCAAGCGAACGAAGCGCTGACCCAGACTCATTCAACACGATAACAATAAACCAAATAAACATGTCAATGCCCTTTCATGTTTTCATTTAAAATGTTTTTCTTAGACGCTCCGAGTTTCGCAACAGACGACTGGAGGCGGGTCTAGTATACACAACTGAGACCCATATGGGGCGCAGTCAATTATTATTCTATGCAGTCTCCCGAAAGCTGCGCAACTTGCCCTGCATTAATGATTAAACAAAAATCTTACTGCGACGTCGAGTGACGTTGACGCCGATGATACCCGTTTGGTGTTACCGACCCTTAGTATTCAATGCGCGACGCCGGCCTTTATTTATGTCGCTGTCGTCAGTACACTTGAGTGTGTGTAAAATACTACACGTCCTAGGAAAATGTGGCTCGAACGGAGCGGGCATAATTAGTCTGCAGAGTAGCAGTTACCGATACAGCACGATGTATTCAGTTACAGAGTTAGCCAACACTCAGTAAAGGTACAGACGGGTAAACTCGACGCGAACGCCATTGCGAAGCGATCCGATGCGAATTCTTGTACGTGCATTCTTGGTTCATTAGTTAAAATGTCTACTTCCAACATATGTATTAATTTGGACATTAAAATTGCGGCGGCGTTGAGTCCAATCGCGCGAAAATATCAAGTCAACTGAGCGCGTTCGCTTCAATTCGTGCCGCACCGCAGCGCACCGTACGTTAGTTTGGTCACAAAGGCCACTTCAGTAGACATCGACTGTTTGTTCCGCGTTCGCATCCAGATCGCTCACGTAGGACGCTGCGTTAGTCCGGGACCTAATACATGAGCGTCTCGTGTTAACTTCCTGTAACCTGCATACAGCTGTAATGTAAGTGTTATTTTGTTGTACAACATTATGACATCCGGGTGAAGCGCCTACACTGTATTTGTCGTTACCGGTACACGCTCGGCACTCGTAATTTGTAGCGTTATTACTTGACTAAATCGTTTGAAACCACCTGGTAACCCGCATTCATTACGGCTCAACGTAATTATAGAATTTCAGAATTAATAACAATATATGCCTCTATATTACTTCGAGGCAAAATTCCAAGTTGTAAAATGTTTGTTTCTATTAATTATTCGTTGCTAATTAATTTAAATTGTCCCCACTTTAATGACCCTACGGGGTTCTACCTGTGGATTTAAAAGGGGCAGGGCGCCCAGTTCACGAATCTAAATGCCTAAGGACAAATGGTTATTTGGAAAAGTCGTGGGATATCGCTTTCGGTCAGGCTCGACGCCGGATCCCGCGTCGGTTCTCAACGCGTTAAGTATACGACACGTGACTCATTAAACTACATTTATTAATGCATACGTCACGTTGACGAAACCATTAAATGATATGCTCGGAATATAAATGGGCTCACCAGCCTTATTACAACTGTAATCCGCCGTGGGCCGGATACGCCTAATGTTTGCTGCAAATAAACACGGACTTAATCGAAGTGGAAGCGGTGCCGAACCACGTACAACCACTTGCAGCTATGTGGAGTCAACGCCAGGGTCTTCACCCCGACAAGCTCTTCTCATTACATACATACATACATAATCACGCCTATATCCCCGAAAGGGTAGGCAGAGGGGAACTAGCACCCACGTTTCGCCAACTATGTTAAGTCCCTTGTAATTGGTGGCGAGCCTATTGCCATTTATCGGGCACAAAAGTAGCAGTACATTGCTGAGTGGTATAAGAGGAACGCTGCTGCCCATTCCTCATCACTGATTTATCCTTAGTCGCCTTGTACCACACCCACGGGAGAGAATTGGGGAGGTGACAATTGTATTCTACGCTGCCGTCACCACACGGCACGGTCTTCTCATTAAGTGACTACGAAGATGAGACGAAAATCTATACAGGCCTTCTTTTTGGATGGAAAAATATGGGGAGAGTGGGCCATAACCCACCACGGTGGGTATTTGGTAACGACAGCTGATGTAGCCTGGACCAACAGCTTGCCGTGCCTTCCAAAGCACTGAGGAGTTTGAGATAATAATATGTTTAGGTCATCCATCCAATGACCGGCCTTACCGAACATTGCTTAGTTTACGTCATTACTCCAGGGTTCACAGTGTTGGAGTAAAAGAAATCGGGAGCAGTGCTTGCTACTTGTGAGAGTTGTGACCCAAGTGTAGGTATAGGTGTCGATACACACCTTCGCCACCCCGGTTTCTCTTACCTTTTTTCTGGCCTCTTTTTCTTTGTAATTAATGGAGATTACAAAACTGCCAATCATCTTGGCGTCAATAAAGATTATGACTAAATTATAGCAGCAGAGTCAATGAATTTCAATGAATCTCATCCATAACAGATAATGAGGTGCGTCAGTTAAATCCGAACCCAACAGGGATTGACACCACGCCACGGTTATGGGTTCAGGTGAAAAATAAGATCGATCGATACGACTTTGATTTATTCTAGCAGAAAGAGTACTTTGGTAAATAAAAATATGAAATCGCGGTCTCAATGTAGGTACACGAGTTGCCCGGAAAATAGGAAAATGCTCGGCAACTTTTCCATTGCTGGAAAATAAAACAATTTCTTGGAAGAATTACTCGTAACCTAAAGTAGTTTAGTTTTATTTATTGTTCACGACGGTACAATATTGCTATTAACAGAGGCGTTATAAAGCTACTTTATTAAGTGATTGTCTATTGTATTTCCTTCTGTTTTGTGCGATATATAAGTTTTGGCCATAAAATGAACTCATAAAACTGTAATAAAAATATGGTTTATTTTTTTATTCTTAAAAGGTATATACAAAGCTACACTTTTATTTGACGATCAGCAGGTACATAAAATATCAGAATCGCGCGTATCGCACTCAAAATATTTATCGCCCTCTCATAAAGGGCTTGTTCTGGGACTGTGCAAGAAACTCAGCAAGTTTTATTCCTACCTTTATATGATAAATTATGTTAATGAAATGTCATCTTGTCCCGCGTCCTTATCCCAATCCAAGTGGGGTCGGCACAAGATGTCATAAATTTATAAATTTTACATTCAATGTTGTTCAAAAAAGATACATATTTTCACAAAGTTTCCTTTAAATAAAATTAATAGTTAAACAAAATACAGAAATATACACGTAATTATAGTCTCATTAGGTGCTAACATATGCTGTGCTGTTATTAACTTCTATGTTCTTCTATGTTAAAAAGTTAGTGGAACGGACATTTCTTAAATAAATAATCTTTAAAGCCGTAATATTTAGTTTTATTTATATTATATGTCAGAAGTTCGCTCAGAACACGCGTCGCACGAGTGGTCGACTCGCGCTGGCCATTCCCATTAGCATAGTGGCGCAAAACGTGGATTTTCCCTTAGGTGGCCAACCAATGCAAATATTTTCCCAGGCCGGGTGCCTAAGTGTACGCGCACGTAATGCGTGACCCACATAAAACGTTCAAAACTATAAATATTGGAGCACGAAACTCAGCGGCGAGTCGTAAGTGTTCGCTTAATCAGGACAGCTTGTTTAAGTTAGTATGACTGATACGCGGAGGTGTAATGTAAGCATGATAAAAAATACCAACTCAGTGATAGTACTTTAACGGTTTCTCACATTAGTGTCTCTAGTACTTTTATAATTTGAACAATTTCCTCTTTGCTGATGTTTCGGTTATCCTTAAGCCTCTATGTTAGTTTATTACGAAAAATCAACTTTTAAAGTCTCTTTTAAGTATGCCAAGATATTAGCAATAAACCTTTATGGAATGTTTCTAATGTGCTTAAATTTTTTTATCAAAATAACTTATATCATAGAAGATGAATTAACATCATATTAATATGTATTATCAAAATATTAATAAATTTAAAGACCAAAGACGATAAATCACTATATTGCATCGCACTTAATCATAGTTGTAATTTGCTTTAAGTAGGTATTATAAACAACACGGCAAAGGTCATATTGCTCAACTATTTTTGGTCACAAAACATCTTCCATGTTCCGGCAGCAATTTCTCACTATGCCAGTAGATTTATATATTTTAATAATGTATTATCATAAGTTTAAAAAGATAAGTACCTACTATTTATTTACACTCAGACAGATTAAATATTGGTTATAGATATACGCGGCGAAGATGTCAAAATATGTACTTGTATAAAATCTTATGTTTGTGTAGGTACAGCGGCCGTAGTTGAATCGGTGGACCTTTTCACTAACAGGAAAATGAAACTGCCAATTAAAATATTGTTTTGTTAATCCCCATCGCGAGAACGTAACTTAATATAGAAACAAAAAGAAACGGGAAACTCATTTTTACAGTTCTGAAATGATTTCCTGTCCCACCCGAGATGCGATTACTTTTTTTTGTCTATTTCAATTAACATTTTAAATATTCCATAAGGAAAATTGCCTTGTTGAAGCATTAATGAATACGATTTAATAATCATCTTGTGCCAAATGTTGGTCTTCTAAATTTCTAATTATGTAGGCAGTTTGTTGGCACACGACCATAGAAAAATAGTAGTTATTCCACGGCAAACCACCAACAGCATACCCAAAGAGTGCTGGTGTCAGGCATACGGTCGGCTATAAAACCTAAGCCAAAACCTTGACTTAAGTTTTATAGCCGACCGTATGCCTTAGCCTTGAGCAGTATGGATTGGAATTGGAATTTTGTCGTCCCGGCCACTATCCTCATTCATCGGTGTCTCAACATGGTCCTTTCCGTCTCTTTTCTATGCATTCATTCATCACTAGCCCCTTTCCGGTGTGATGGATATTATGAATCAAAAGGAAGTGGATGGTTTGATGATGTCTGACTGATATGACTGGAAGAGAAAACATACAGCGCTGACCCCAGACAGACTTTATTTATAGGTATAGATAATCTTGCGTAAAATTTATCAGAGTGGATTATATTTGATGACCGTTTATGTATGTATACAGTGAGTTACATTACTTACGGAAATTTCCATTAAATGCAAGATGGCCGTTTTACGCGTCCACTCGTACTTTTATTGGTGTCGTGTATTTACGACGCGACATTGCGGGGGTTATGCCGGGCAGCGAGTGCGTAATGCGGGTGGGTTATTGCATTGTCTTTGGTTTATTGCTGAGGTGTCGAGGTTCTGCGCTGGGGAGGTGCCTGGGGGGACTCGAATCTCTTCTTTGATTTCCTGCTTTTACTGCTCATTGGCCGCGTGGTGGCGGCAGAGTAGAATACATTTGTCACCACCTCTAATCTCATCCGCGGGTGTTGACAAGGCGGCTAAGGGTTAAGACTGCGATGAGTAATAGGCAGCTGCATTACTCTTATACCAGCTAGCAATAAACTGAGATTTACGTGCCCAATACATGGCAATAGGCTCGCCACCTAATAGGATAGGGTCTATATTACATGAGCCCTATCCTAATTGGCAAAAGAGGGTGTTGATTCACCTCTGCCTACCACTATAGGGGATTGGGCGTGATTTATGTATTTACTGCTGAACCTTATATGTGGAAAATTGATTAATTGAGTGGAATTATATAACGCGATAGCCTGCCGACTATACTACCGAAAAAATAATTAAATACACTTGATTGATATGATTTTAGAAAAACAAATCTGAAAATATATATTTTTTCTTATTTCTAGAAGTAAAGTAACTGTTTATTCACACTGACTTACTCCAGTTCGGTGTAAAAAGAAAAATAATGCTGACTATTGATTAAGTACCCTGCACAACAATGATGTTGCAAATATGTCGAAAACAAAACAAAATCGGAGTCAACAAAATTTCTGCAACAAATGAATCCTTAAATTAATTTGCAAAAAAAAAACCACAAACTTGACTAAGAAAATTTCACTACTGTTGGTAACTCATTACTACATCAGGTGGCTGATTATCAAAATGAATGTGAACTTTTTGTAAATGTAAAGAAAAATATGCACCCTTTTATTATACTCGTAATTAGTGGTGGCGAATATGTATCGGGACATGGCATGCAGGCAACTGCGCTCATTTGCATAGACCGTTTTAATTAACAAGCGAAGATTGACGGGGAGAGTTTTTCTTGTTCAGTCCCGTTGGTCTACGCGTGAGCCCTCCCTTTGTCCCCCTGTAGGCCTAAAGCGGGACGTGGACAGAATCGTGGGAAATGAAAATATTTTCCCTCCCGTAGCCGTGTGCTGACGGCAGAGCGGAATACAATTGTCACCACCCCCATCTGTCCCGTGGGTATCGCACAAGCCGACTAAGGGTAAAGACAGCAATGAGTAATAAGGACCAGCGTTCCTCCAATGCCACCTAGCAAAATACTGCGATTTCTGTGCCCGATAAATGGCAATAGGCTCGCCACCTATTATATGGGACCTAAACTAATTGGCGAAACATAGGTGTTAGTTCACCTCTGCCTACGCCTTCGGAGATATAGGCGTGATTTACGTATGTATGTCCAACTCAATCCCGAGACAGAACAGTGTCAAGTGGTGGAGAGAGATTTAATAGAGAGAGAGATGCTTATACTTTATACTTTGGATGTTTTGGATGAGATGCGCGCTCTGACATGCTTGTTTACGACCTCACCGAAGAACGTGCTCCTAATAAATTCCGCCGAGTTGTCTCCACTCCCTCCACTCGCCAATATTAGGGACGTTCGCTTTTTATTCCGCTCGCAAGCATCCCCGGTTGATTCCGTTTTTACAGTGCCATAAATCCGGTTTTTTTATTTACATAACAGAGGCCCACTTACATATTTTCTTCTCCTTCATATTTATATGAGCGAGCGTTGTTACGTTTCTGGGAGCTGCGTAAAAGAATAAATTACATACCCGAGTACTTGATAATGTATTCTGATTTAAACACTGTTCCCAAACAAAACGAGTCACTTGGGTTTTCGTATTAATTTTACTAAATTACACTAAACAGCTGTGTCCTTTTGTAACTGTCCAGTGTGTACATTAAATGTTAAATAAATAAAAAATAATAAACTAACATTAGCCGAGAAGGTGAAGTAGGTATCTGTATAAAATCTCTTTATGATTTCTTGGTGATAAACACCTTAAAATATCTGTCTGTTGTTATTATTAACTGTTATTCGCAATAGACAGCTGCAAAGCGAAAGATCTTTAAAAAACTCATTAAGGGGAGCTCAGACAATTATATTTCTTGAGGTGAGAGAGAGCTATTCAGGCGACAAGGCGTCTATTTAAGCTTATAGATATATTTAACTCATTAAAACAAAAAAAGAATGTGTTAATGTCGCCTCAAAGGTTAGTGGGAAAGTCACCTTGAGTTCGATAATATATTAACCGATTGGTCAGATTACCAGCTGCCATTATGATTAGACCCATTGTAATATATGTAGATATATTACAATGGGTCTAATCATAATGGCAACGCTAATAATGTAACGTAAATAATGGAACGCTTGCAAAAGGATACGACAATTGTAGCAAATTGGTGCTCTATTAATCGCATGCAACTAAATGTGGCTAAGTGCTCTGTCATTTCTTTCACCAATAATAAAACACGCAAACTCTTGTACACATATACAATAAATGAACAAATCCTGGTGCGGAATTCTGTAGTAAAAGATCTAGGTGTCTTGTTCGATGAAGGTTTGACTTTCCGGCCTCACTACGAACACATTGTGAACCGTTGCAATCAGGTGTTGGGTTTTGTATTGAGGTCTTCTAATGAGTTCAAGAATCCCAAAAGCGTACTACACCTATTCAACGCTATGGTGAGAAGTATTCTAGAATACTGTTGTCCTGTATGGTCTCCTCACTATGTTGTCCACTCTGATAATATTGAGCGCTTGCAGAAGAACTGCTTAAAAATATTATCGTATCGTTGTGGATTCGGTCGCAGTGTGAATTCTTATAAAGAACGCCTAATTAAATTTAATGTTAACACTTTAGATTCTCGCCGCAATAGATATGACCTTCTCCTGTTACATAAAATCGTGCATTCCAAAATTGACTGTCCAAGTTTATTGTCACAAATCTTTTTAAATATTAATTACAGATGCCGTCACCCTAAACCCTTTAGATTAGACGTTTTTAAGAACAATACGTCTTTTTACAATCCCTTGGTCAGAATGCGTCGCCTTTATAATGAAATATCAGCAAAGAACCCCGAAGTTGACATTTTCAACAGCAATTTCTGCTCGTTTCGGAGAAGCATTGATAAAGCTCTGTGGTGTGGTCTTCCTAACTTTTGTATTACGTAGGAATTTTAAATATCATTTATATAAAACGTAATTTGAAAATTGTATAATTTCAGTTATATTATTATTTTATTCTATTACTGAACATTACATTTTTATTTTAATGTAATGTATCTACAATTGTTTAATAATCACAATTTTTATGATATTAGTATTTTATAATTATTTTCAATGTCTATGCATGTTATGTACACTATTAAGGGTTAGGGTCCAGTTCCACGTACAATTATATTTATCCATTTGTTTTTTATGACTGTAACCTGTTTGTGTACTTAAAATTAATAAATAATAAATAAATAAATAAATATAGTAATATAGATGTTGAATAATAATAGACAGGAAATGTGTTCGATATGACAGCGTCGTTATATACAATTTGATTTTTTAATTGGATAATGAACATACTTTGTCTGAATAACTAGTAATGTGGCATTCTCATTTACCTACGACTATGTTCGTAATACACAAGCCATTATATTAGAACCATTTGCCGTTCGACTATCATAGGTTAAAATTTTCACAGGCCAACTTCTAAGGAAATAATTACCTCACGTCAGAAACGTCCGTCAAATGTATTATATCTCTCTATGCTTTTCAAAATGTTTAAAGATAATAACACGAATCTCAAAGAACTTAAAAGTGATTGCCACTTAAAATAAATACATCAGACTTTATTCATAAGCGTGTGAATTCAATATAATCAATTGCTCTATAATATTCCACTGATATACTGTGAAGGAAAGTAGATTGAAAAGCATATCTATAATTTTGCAGCGGACTGAGCGCGTTATGGTTAATTCTCGACTATAATGAGTCATAATACGCCCAAGTTCCTGATATCCCCGTAATAACAGGTCGCGACGTGGGCACAATGAGTTCTTAACATCTGTTTCGAGCCAGAGGCATTCCGGTTGGCCGCTCACGCGACTCGTGTGACAATGCGGTGCGTGCACGAGAATCACTTACTCCGTATCTGGGGATCCACTGTAATCGAACAAAAACGAAACGTCGGCCGAGACTTTCCTACTATAACTCCTTAGCGAAACGAAATTCAAAAAACAAAATGAAATCGCAAAATAAGAACAAAACAAAATACAAAAATAAAAACAAAACAGGAGCGCAAAATTGTGCACAACGTTTGTTGGCTTAGTTAATCTGAACTCTGTTGCTGCGAATGCTCTGTTGAGGAGCTCGCTCGCTTGGCTTGCGATTGAAGGCACGGCTGCATCTGCAGTCGCTGGCACCCACCACCCGCACTTCCATCCACAAGCAAGGCCCGTGCCCAGCAGTGGAAGATAAAAGGCTGGTGAAGATGATGATGAATTAATCTGTACTTTACGGTGTAATAGTTAAACAAAGCTCTCTAAGCACTGCCATTCTGATTCTAATAGTGAATATTACGTCAAATTTTAGTTAGGTTAAATTCGATAGTATTTAACATAAAGCATAATGAGGTCAGCCGCGTGGTGACGGCAGAGGTAATACAATTGTCACCACCCCAAATCTTTCCCGTGGGTGTCCTACAAGGCGACTAAGGATAAATCTGAATATGATTAGGAATGGCAGCAGCGTTCCTCTTATACCATCTAGGCTAGCAATGTACTGCGACTTTTGTGCCCAATAAATGGCAATAGGCCCGCCACCTATTACATGGGACTTGACATATTTGTCGAAACGTGGGTGCTAGTTCACCTCTGTCTACCCCTTCGGGGATATACGCGTGATTTATGTATGTATGGATGGATAATGTGGTCAGATGAGCTATCTCAACTATAGCTCCTTAAACTCTTCATAAAATTAATGAGAAAATTTAAAATTTATTTTATTTGTTTGGTATGCAGATTTTCTTGCAGAGCTTTTATATCTAAAGAGAAATCCGTTAACAAGGATTTTGAGCTCGATAGCTAAGGATCGAAGTAGAGGTGATATCCCAAATCACTAGTGGTACTGAACTGAATAGAGAGAGTCTAGTCAAATCGTCCCACGGCTCGTAACATCCGCGAGAGTGACGGATTGATTGCGTACGCGCAGCTTCACTGGCGATAACAATACATTCCAATGCATCACCACCACAGATATATCAGATATATCTGTGATCACCACATATTTGGTCATCGCAATCGTATAACTAACTACACTAATCATATTAGTTATAGTATAAACAGAAATAGATAACGGATGTGTGATAAGATAAATGAATTATACGCTTATGCTTACAAATAAATGTGTACACAATCTTGTGGAGTTCAACGGCCTTGCAGCAGGTCACAAATGTTATGATATTTTCGAAACCCTACAAATGCTATGTGTAAAAAAGATAATATGCGATATAAGACGACAGTAAGCGTCGCACTTTAAAATGATATGAAACAAAAACATGGTCTTTTTACAAGTAAATACAAGCAAACACTGGCTTAAGACGACGAGGATACAAAATCCAGATTTTCTGTCTTAGAAACCGCCTACATGTCTGCCCACTCCGTTCCTTGAGCTTCGTCCTTTTGGCGTAGGTCGCGGCACATTCCTGCGTCCGGACGTGGAAAGTAGCTTGGGTTTACTTACAAATAGTTGAATGTTGCTTGAAAAAAATTAATTGCGAAACGCCTAGTGAGACAAAATCTCCTCGGGAAGAACAAAATATTTTCCTCCGCCTTTAACTCCCAGGAAATGCCGAGACATAACACTGACAAGCGGTGGAGAGAGACTTTGTCCACTTCCCATGCTAGACCTGCTGGCCGCAGAAATGTATTTGCTCGTTGATTAGCGTTTGTTGCCGTCGTGGATGTCACGAGGCCGACGCCGCCGGAACTCAGTTCACCTTTGACTGTGGAGGTTACGACCTACCTAATCATACAATTCATTGTATAGCCGAAATGGTAAACCAGAATAAATTGTATTTATGTTTATACATATATTAGAATCAGCTTGGCAAAGCGGGTTGGTGTCAGGCAGGCGGCCGTCTGAAACCGAAGCCAAAACCGCGACAGGACAGGAAGATGAAGAATTACATACTACGGTCGGTCGCTACGTGTTGAGTGATAATCAAATTAATTATTGTGGGCATGTCGGAATTCATCCATGTCGGTCCCTCCTTGTTGCAGCAGTTATGCGTGGAGTCTTACACCAGTAAAAATTACAAATGATCTTCCGAATGTGTGATATCGGCACGACAGAATACTATTTTTCAACACCGTGTGAGAGGCCTGGAAATGTAAAACTACTCCACAAAATGGACGACAGACCTGCGTGTCTGGTATGGCAATAAGCTCGCCTTCATTTACATTTGGTACCTGGCATAATTGGCAAAATATCGGTGTTAAAGCACATCTGCCTAACCTTAGGGCTATCAATACATAATATCCGTTGCACTCCTGGGTCATATGGGGGTCTTCATGGTCTGTAACCGCCACGCCAGCCCATTGCGGTATGATGGTATCGACAGTTCGCAATTTACATGAATAAAGAACAACAGAGTAGATACGAAATTCATGAACGTTATTATTATATTTTATACTACCACCTCATTGTACATTATGGTTTTCAATAAAGATATTGAGTATTGAGTATTACCCATATTTATGACTGGAAATTTGTTTTAATAAAAGCTGAGCTCTCAAATTTCATGTATATTAATTACTCATAAAGTCTAGGATCTTTTTGTATCATTAGCTTCCTAGCCATTTAATGAATTACTCATTTCTGAATATAGCATGCACTATTGTTGAAAAATTTAGGGATACAATATAAACAATAATGGCCCTGATGGGTTCATTGGCAGAGCTCAAAGACTAATGGAGTGGGCGCAATTTTGACTTTAAAATTTTCCCTTAATAACCTTTGGACTTAATTGAGTTGCTGACAAGTAAATATTAAAAGCATAAGTAAAAACACAAAGGTTGCGTAACCAATAGTTGGAACACTGAAGTAGTAATGACATTAGATCAATTATGCAACGACTTATAAACATTAAGCTCCCTTAATAGGCCGTAATAATGGCGGTGGTCCTGGTCGAATTAATTAGGAATGGGCCCGGTGGCGGCTCCCACGCGACGCCGGGTGCCGGTCCATTACAGCACTAGTGTTACAGCGGCCCCAAAGGGCAATTCAATTTTAACACACACTTAAATTACAAAGTAGTGTGTGCGTTCGCTTCGCTGCGGGCTCTGCAGCGAAGACAAACATTTTACATTTACATTTCATATCATATTGCAGGGGAAGGGCGGGGAAGTAGATCTAAAAGAGAGCTCTGCAGCTGTATACATGTTATTAAAGAAATCACATTTATCTTCAAAAGTATGTCTTACAAAAATATTCACTTAAGTTACTTACGTTCGCGTTTGGTACATCTATTAGCGACTTAGCTACATTTCTTTTCATTCCTTTTTTTTTTACTGACATGGGTAATGTTACTCAATGAACATGGTAGGTACAACCACATAGCAATTTACGCGACTGCATTTCATTTCATACATCATTATCACAATGGCATTACATTTATTTATTAATAACTATAGATATAAAACACATGGCGTATCAATAAGGTATTGTTAACCTATTAAACCCGTTCTTTTCTAGAAGTGGTACGTAATGCATGAGTAAACTCGTAAAACCTTTGTCAGCAACAAATACAATTACACTTTAATAGACTAGTAATTCGAGATGTTACTTCTTGATATCGCCAAGTCGGCATATCGTGCGTTTATTGCCTTTTAATAAATAGAATAAGTCGAATTAATTAGTGTGCACATCTGAAATAATGCGTACCTACAAGTAATCATCAAGTTTCTCCATGATGCATCAATACATCTTTATTGACAAGGTATATGCATGAATAAAGCATTAGGTTCATACGAGTGGTATTTGCTTTGATTTTGTGAAGGTTTTGATCGTCTTGACTCGGGATAATGACTAGAGGCAGCCCATTCGCTTATTCCTTCACATTCCTTCCCAACGTGGCCACAGGAATCTTCGAGCGAATAACAAATTAACATCCGACCCTGTTCGACGCACGGCGAAGACATATTTCTGAACCCACTGTTCCTTATCAGGAAAACATATTTCTTTTACCCCTTTTTAACCCTTTAATAATACTTTTTCAGAGCACTAGTTACGTTCACTTCAGTGACCATTTATTGTAAACTTTCTGAGCTCCTGCAATGTATCTGAATTACTTTAGATTATGATAACGTCATCATCACCAGTCCTTTAATGTCCCCACTCCTGGGGCACATGCCTTCTCTGTGGATGGAAGAATATAGCGAGAGTATAGGCATATGACAACATATTTATTTGATCTTAAACATATTATTATTAATATTATAAAGCTGAAGAGTTTGTTCGGTTGGTTAAACGCGGTAAACTCAGAAACTACTGGTTCAAATTGAACATTATTTTTGTGTTGGATAGACCATTTATTGAGGAAGGCTATAGGCTATATAAAAACCGACAATAACGCGAGCGAGCCGTGGGTTACCACTTATTTTTTAAATCGACTGCCCGCTTGTGTGGCTTCAGCGGTAAAAGGATCAAATCCTCATTACGGCCCTGGTGGCTACAGATTACCATTACCTACTTATGCAGCGAGCTGGTCGTTGGCTTTTATTTGCTCTTGTCCTGGCAGCCGGACTTTTTCCTAGGAAATTAGTAACGCGATACGCCGGACGAGCGTCGTCCCCTCGATGAGATGCGGTCACGCACACAGAGGATTAAACTGGGCGCTCCACACGCGAGCCACCTTAGCGTCACAAACCCACCATTTTTCTCCCGTCATCGTGGAAGCTCTGTCAGAGTTTTAGCTCTATTACTCAACCGATAAAGTTGTGTTCAGACCAACACATTTACGGACGAACTCACTCAATGGACAAGAATGGTTTTACTCGGCGAAGTCTACGACCGATATCACTTAGATACAGGGAGGTATATGGAGGATAAACATAACATAAAGCACTTTTTATCTCTTGAAGATAAAACGATACCGGCCAGGGAGAATAAGCGGAGAGAGAGGGGTCGGGGAGGGACACTCGAATAATGGGACTCCGTCCATTATGTAATCTGTCAGTTAAACCGTTGGCCGATTCCATGTGTTGCCCAGCGAGTCCGCTTTTTCAACGTGCAGTTAAAACGTACATTGTCATCCGCCGTTAAAAATAAATAATACCATTTACAATTCCTCTTTGGAATCGGTTCGAGGGCACACAATTCAATAGGCACGCATTAGAATGGCTGTTGAATGTGTTATCTCAAAAAATGCCCCTCCACGATTCCACAGAATACTTTGCTAACAAAACACTCGTACGTTCGTGTTTAGTTAAGCTGCGGGCAAACATTGAGAGAGCGCCAACTATTCACGGCCGCCTCGGCGAAGGGACTCAAAGAGCCGTCCGGGCATGTGTCAACTGAGGACGAGAGATGCAATCAGCGCCCCCGGCCCTCGCCCCTCGCAGGCGCCGCTCCCGTGCCTTCCCGCATATCCCATTACAGCGGATTTCAAAACTGGGAGGCATTCTCCTCGACGCCTTAAAGGTCTACCTGAGCCGTTTCGGGGACTTGACGACGCAACTGTTGTACCTCGCAGTGCACTGTGGGTCAGTGCGCCCGCACTGTGGGCCAGCGCATAGTACTAAAATAATTCGATAATGGTGACTACATCACGTGGCGGCACTTGGCTTGGAACGCTATCGTGTTATTCAGGTTAAGTTCCACTTTTAAACTTCTAATGGTCAACTAATTATCGCTTGTCTTTTTAAAATAAAATATCGACCCTATCAAACAAGTGGCTAATTGTCTGTACTCATTTAATTATGTATTATACCTGCTGGTACAAAATTAAGCTGTTCTCCTCGCGCTGTTGTTTTACTGGCGGCCGTGTGTACACTGTGCCTAGTGAACATTAGAGTTACTGAGTACACATTGAACAAAAAATATGGCGCACAGAGGAAATGTGCTCGGAGCGTGATTTCGCTTTTTAGGGCTCCGTGCGAGACATCGCAAAAACAAAACCCTTATCAACCACCGACCTTGCGGCGGAACCCACGGATTATCTTTGAGGGAAGCAAATACAGCTAGCGGATAGCAAAATATCACCATCGGAAGCGACCCCTAATGCGGGAACTAAAGGATCGAGATAAGAGCAGTCCTTCATCAAACCATTTTAATCTTAGAACATAATTCATACCTACAACTTATAACAGAAATAACGCACACCCTGAACACTACCTTTAACGAGTACTAAATACAGTGCAGAAAAATATGCTCCATCATTTGAAATATCTCAATGTGGGTATCGATTTACCAAGCATTTAAAATTAATAAAATGATGCCCGCTACAAGATTTAACTTTCTTTGAACACAGAACTGCCGGGCAATGTTCGTGTCCTGATGGCTGCGATTCAAACTATTCTCAAAACAAGGTTCGAATTCCATGAAATGTTACAGTACGTGTCCGACACACGCTTGGCCGGTTTACGCGGTGTGCCAGCGGGCAGACTAATGGCTGCATTTGAGGAATCACTGCCGTCTACCGCCGTATATAAACAGGAGTGACACAACTATTAGAAACATTTGTCTGAATACGCGAATGACCGAGGCGAAGGGTTCTAAGAGTAATTAGGCAAATTGGCTTTATGAAAGAATCACTTTATCTGTAAGACTACCAAGAAAGGTCTTGTCTGTATTCGCACTGAAGTTGAGTTATTACCAATCAGTCGTACTCGTATCTCAATAGTGAGATTTAGTAAGGTAATAATAATAAGCACTTAAGAAATATAGTGTAGATGAAAAGATTACAAAACATTTAAAGTGTTGTAAAACGTAAAAGAACACGATCTTTGGACTAGGTCTCAAGTCGGGACCACCCGGACGTCAATTAAACTGGGCAGCAGCTGCTAAACGAAAATGCGCCGTGTGGGGTATTAACAGGGGAACTTTTACATTGCCAATTCTATTCTATGTATTTCTTACGGTAACTATTATTCAATTACCTACGGATGAACAATTATTTAAAAGCTTAGCTTTTTGTAGCGTCATTTCAGAACTAGCAACATTTTTAATAGACTATACACGTGAAAAATCAGCAAGAAACTACGACGTGTATTTCATTGACAACACTTAACTATTTATGCAGCGTAACATAAAGCTATTGATACAAGCCAATTGTTTGAGCGCATAGGAATTGTGACGCGTTCCACTGCCTGCCGCTTTTCCTGGGACCTAATTGTGATTGTCCGTTGGGCGCGGAAGGGTTGCCTCCCTTTGTGTCGTAAAGCGATCAAGTGGACGGACTCGCCCGGCCGAGGGCGGCCTCGCCTTTATTCGCACGCGAGAGCGCACATGTCTCGTACCCTTATGCTTTGAACTCGTATGTCACGGAAATTAATTACACTATTATATTAAATTACGCACAGCTCTCACACAGAATTACGACTGTCGCACACAGATGTGTCTTTACCTGAACCAAAATAATTTATTTGGATGATTTTTGTGTGTATTCAATTGTGTTGGAAAAAAGAGAAAACATGAGATAGGTGTCTACATCATGCGGTGCATATCTAGAAATAGATATAACAGTTACATTGTTCCTGAGCCTCGCGAGGTCGTAATAAAACCAGCAATTACTGAAATTGTAATAGTGTGAAAGCGAAGGCGCGCTTCTGAGAGCTCCAGTGATCTTTAATCTTTATTTAAATAACTGTATCACAGGGAGATACTACACCTTAATTGCCTAAATCCGAGTGCACGTTAATTAGTGTGATATGCCAGCTCCGTGCCGCTAGCGAGTGACGTCTTGTCACTTGGCACAACATGATGGCAGATATAAATCTGTGACAAGGCATGGTCAGGGATGGGGTCCGGAGGGAACCGCCCTCGCAAAGAACTTAATTCAGGACCCAAACTGCACTGAGAAAGTAATCGTACTAGTTCAATCTTTTGTCTAATTGCAGCATTTTTTGTATCGTATAGTTTTCTCAGTGAATAAATATGATACGCAACAATGTGGTTTCTATACGTCGTCCGTGCGCGTATTAGTTTCTGCTATTGTTTCCGATGGATCCAACGAAAAGAAACAAACCATGTAGGGAACTGTTACGCGGCAGTGTGTCGAAAATCGAGCACACTCGATGGTGTCGAAGGTTTTCATAGGACTTCATTTCCGAGAAGTTTTTGTTCAAGTTACCCAATGGAACTTTTATTTGTCGTTTACTTTGTTTCGTGCTCACGTAGTTATCATCAGTTGACCTCGTTAAATGTCCATATAAGTAATGAACGGTCCAATATCTAGTACCACATAAGAGTGATTATTTCTCAACAAAAATGATAGTGGCGTACAAAAGCGGCAGCCCATAAATATAGGCGCTGTTACGACCAAGTCAACTCTCGGGGGAGTCAACAGGAAAGGGGACTAATGGGACATTTCTGCACACGGACCATACACAAACGATGCTTCTAGTATCTCTGATGAGCCTGACGTCTATTATTACGTTGTAACATTCGATTAAGTAATTATCTAAGAATATTTCATAGTTGTCGGTGCAGGGAGGTATAGTGAAACCTACTAGCAGGCCTTGAGAAATACAACAGGGATTTCATTCGGATATATTGGAGAGACTGCAACAAGTATAAGTAAGTCCCAGCGCGCACTATTTAGTGGAACGTAGTATTCGTTAGTGCCTGTGCGTTGTTAGGTTAGACACGACTGTGTGCACTGGCGGTTAGAGTGATCCACATGGCCGTGAGGTTCTAATGTGCATATGGCACTCAGAACAATGGCACGGACTCTGGAATGTTACCATTCCTGAAACGGCTGCGCCTTCCGTGCCAACATGAGCTCTATCCAGCTGCGCTTTAGGTCGTTTTTCGAAGGCAGCCGCCGCAATAAAGAAACACGACCACAGGGAAATTAGTAGAAACGCGGGTTTATAGCTCGAAAGGTAACCGTGACGAAGAGCGCGGCCGCAAGTCCTATTAGGTCTGCGGCGACTTTCCCGGCCGCATGATCGCAATGCGCGGACCACAGTCGGCGTAATGAGCGTCGCCGCCGATGCCCGTTGCAGCCGCGCCACATGAAACGGGCGAGCCGAGCGGCGCTAATCGCGATTGGCTGAAACCGCGCTCGATGGGGACGAACTCAGACTTCGTGCTGGCGGCTCTCGCTTCATGAGGCCGAGGCACTCGCTGAACTACATACACAAATATCGCCGTTGATACACTGCAATACCGCGTAACTATAAAAAAAAATTAAATCCCAAATATGTTTTTTTATAGTTCCGCGGGATTGCATGCCACTGTTCGGTTACGCCGTTTTGCAACCTTACCTACCTGGATCCCAGGCATTGCACTCGAATATTGATTGCAACAGAGCTACATAATCACCCCGCTGTTATCGTGATTTAGGTATATTCGGATAAAGTGGTAAAGTTATTAAATTGTCTAGACAACTCAGTCATTATTATGTTAACAACCAGTCATTATCCATAATAACTACTTAATTACTATCTCTGTAACAGATAATAATACTACCAAAGAGAACGAAATCATGTAAAAATAAGGCAGGTCAAAGTGCATGTCACCCTTGTCACTTTTGTTTGCTCGAAAAATATGTATACCTATCAGGGTTTTTGTTGCAATAAACTATACTTTGAGGATAATTTATATAATAATGTGATATAAATAACAAGAGCCCGAGCGGCTGTGCACCGCGAGAACATCCCGCGTCCTCCCCCATTACGACCGCACGCGCAGGGTGCCCAGGCCGCTCTTCGTCTCGTTATTATATCAACAACTTATTCCCTGCCCTGAGGCGCTACTCTGGAAGTTTATTTCGTTCGATCGAGTCGTTGTGTCTTTGTCGCTCTTATTTTAACACGCAGTGGCGTGAGAAAGACGGATAGATGTTCGTTCGTTCGTTCGGAGTTCCAGAGTAGGCCCCCTGTTCCCAGTCTCATCTGGGGTCGGCGCAGTATGTTAATATGTTTCGTCTTCCTCTTCCATTCATGTCGGTCAGACGTCATCGGGCTATCCACTCCGTTTTGATTCATATAATTCATCACACCGGAATGGTGGCAGTGGTGAATGAATGTAAGTACTAGAACTACTGATGTATATTTATATAGTAATGCCAAGAGTGCTATGAACTTTCAAATCTCTGTTTTAAGATTATGGTTTTTTGTTATTTAAAATAACTTTCTACAACTTACTAGCAGTCAAGGTTGGTAGCAGCGTTATCAATGTGGGTTTGAAAATCCCTATAACAAACATCAACTTATATTATGGTCATTCCCCGTTGTGGGCCCCCGTGTGGGTGCTGGCTGAGTCCAACCGCGTTAAACTAATTATGATATTTTGATGCGATGAAGACTGCATGCACTGAACATAGAATAAGACAGATTTACTTTTTCGATTTCAATCTAGAAATAAGAATATTTTTCTCGGATCAGAATGATGCATGTGGATAATTGAATTTCGGATAAATGGTCGGGTCGTGTCATTCCTTACGGCGCAGATTGCGCGGGGGCAGCCCTGCACTCGCGCCCGGCTCTCGTTACGTAAACTTATCCGCGTATCATAATCCGTAAATCCGGTCGGACGTCGACCGCCTTCGCCACAGCGCGGCCCACGGCTTGCGGCATGACATGGGTACATGCTAGGACTGTATGCCATCCCATGGCATACAGTCCTAGCATGTACCTAACATGATAAAGTTCACATTAACATGACTGTGTTCCTGCAGGCACAGGCGAATGGTGGCTGGCGTGCCCTGCAACAAAGCAGAAGCCAAAGAGAGCCGCGTGCAGTGGGCACTCCCGCCCGCCCCCTCCGCGCGGCCAACTGTCTCAGTCAGCT
>OZ008355.1:14374401-14460699 GCA_963931975.1 Cataclysta lemnata
CGTTGCGTCGCCCGACGCCGCTGTGTCGTGCCGGGACGATCGCGAGTGTCGCCGCCGCCTAGTGCATGCGCATCCCACCAA
The DNA here is from genome assembly GCA_963931975.1 of Cataclysta lemnata. Classification (NCBI taxonomy): domain Eukaryota; kingdom Metazoa; phylum Arthropoda; class Insecta; order Lepidoptera; family Crambidae; genus Cataclysta; species Cataclysta lemnata. The sequence continues at coordinate 14,374,483 of OZ008355.1, forward strand.
CGAGAGTATATTTAATCGCAAAACGCAGTACCCGACGCTTCACGACTAAATTATTGTACCTACCGTCCGCCGATTCGTTGCGTGTCTCTGTATAAGATATTCATATCGATAAATATATGTTCAAAAATTGTATTATACTGATATGTACCTATAGATTAAAAAAATGAAAGTGAGAAAAATATTACGAATAAAACTAGTAATAGTTATGTTTTGGAATAGGTGATGAGTTCTAGAGCGGGCCCGTGGGCCTAGAATCGTATCTCTCTCACTTTGTAAGCGGTTATGTTTGTTAAAATGATATATATGAAGAGTCCTCTCATGAATAGTCTGATTAACGAATATTCGGCATGTAAAAGTCTTTATAAAACGCTTACTTAGCATATCATAGTATTATATTGTGTCATAGTCCAATGCCAAAAATATAACTATCTTTTTACAAAAATCCTTAAAGAATAGTTTTATTTATCTCCACCCGCCGCGCGCGTCCGTGACAGTCGCGTCCCGTGATCCCGTCCCGTCCGTGTCAGTGCCAGTGCGCCAGTGTCAGTGCCGTGCCTCCGAGGCCTCCTCTCGATCTGGATGTTCTGTAGTTGCCGTAAGTATCACTGAGGTCCGCTCGGACATGCTCAACTACCGCCATGTCATTCATATTGACTGAGAATACCTTCTATGAAACAGACAAACTCCATTGCTAACATACTAATAAGCATATGATGGCCCAAAATAGGTACATTTTAACATTCCTCACGTGTTGCTTCCATGTTATCTGCCACGGGAGCTATAAACACAAAATATTAAGTAATTTTCATGTTGACGCAAAGCTCGCTATACTTTTTGCTATAGTTTAACTCAATTTCAATAGCAGTCCGACAGCTCACCAATATGATTGTGATATAATTATTGCAATAGCGAATGCGCAGTTAATTAAGCAGCTGATTCATTAAAATACTTTAAATAACCTTTAGGAACAACTTCACAATTTAGTTAGGTGCCAGACAACTCGACCACTAGTCGGGCTTATTATTTTGTACACGTGTCTTACCTCATTTCAAATACTTACCTAAATAGTTTATTTTGAGAAACTTTTTTCAAAAGTGAAAGAGTGTGAAAAGAGTCAGTTATATGAATACATACATTAAATCACGCCTTTATGCCGGAAGGGGTAGGCAGAGGTGATTAAATCACCCACTTTTCGCTTATTAAGTTAGGTCCCATGTACCTAATATGTGTCGAGCCTATTGCCATTCTAGTTAGATGAATTTAGTCACTATAAAATCTATTTAATTGATACAATAATGTTGGGAATAATAATAATGGAATTAATATTTTGATTAGTGAGAGACCTAACAAACATCGTAAGAAAGCCTTTCAATCTAAATGAAAGACAACATAAAGCGGTATAAATGTCAAAATTCGTACGTATGTGAATAGTATTGAGCACTGTAAACATGTTCCCTGTTATTTATGAACGTCAGGCAATGAGGCAAGTACCTATTCAACACTAGGGTTGCGCACACCCGAAACCGACGCTCGTCGATTTCGAAAAGTAAATGTTAATTCACAACTTCTATTACTTTTTAAAAATATTATGTATTTACCCAAAGAGGGTTGGTGTCAGGCAGGCGGCTTGCTGTAAAACCTAAGCCAAAACTTTGAGCAGTACGGATTGGAATGTTGTCATTCCAATCACTCTCTCCGTTCATAGATCTCTTGACATGGTCCGTTCTATCTCCTTTTTATACATTCATTAATCACTAGCACCTTTACGGTGTGATGGATGATATGAATCAAAAGGGAGTGGATGGCTTGATGACGTCTGACCGGTATGAATGGAAGAGGAAACATACTGCGCCGACCCCAGATAGACAGGAAACAGGGCAGGAAGATGTATTTCTAAAATATTAATTTAATAAACAGTTTTATTTTAGAAAAATAAACCACGATAACGTAAATGAAGTAGTGATAAATTAAACTCAGCCACATTGGTTTAAAAGTAAAGAAAAATATTGTTGTTGTAGTTATTGACCTCAACTAGTGCTAAGAATTTCAAAACAGTTTTTCAACGCAAGTGTTTGTAAATAGGTAAAATGTATTTGGTACGCTTAACATTATTTAAGCGTAGCATGATTTTATTGATTAATTTTTGTTCACGCTTTAGCTTTATGTTAATGTTTAGGATTAGTTTTACAACTATTTTGTAATTCGAAATTACAGGGTTAATGATCTCACGTTTCTAAATACTTCAAGGTGTACTTGGCTGTAATAATGCTGAAGTTTTGTATAGCACATTTATTAGTTAATTAAGTGACCTTGTTTTCCTGATAATACCTATGGTTTTTTAAAACGGATGATCAACTACTGTACTCAATATTGTGTACTTGTCCTATTCCAGTCGGAATGGACTGTTGATATTATGTCGCTGTTAGCTTCTGTGACAATGTAATTTCATGCAGCTAAATGTAATTAGGTATCCAATACCTGCTATAGAATTGCAAAGACTATATAAATACTTATATTATTACACTTTTGACGCATTCGTGTCATTGCTGTACCCAAATTTTAAGCAACTTATTTTATAATAAACCTTGAAATCAACAAATTCGTTCTAATCTTTTCGCTCAATGTACCAAGTAATTACAATTATAATAACAATATTCAGCAAACTTTGAAAATTGACTCTGTTAAATATAGATAAATCACGCCTTTTTCCCTTCTTCCACGGGTAGGCAGAGGGGTATATTAACTATCACCAACATTTTCCCAGCTCATGTTAGGTCTCATGCAATAGTGGGCAAACTCAATGGGAACTTTAATCGCAGTCCTCTTCTAGGTTGTGCACCAGAAACACTCGCTTTATTTTAACTTTAATTAGTCTCCTTTTACGTGAGAAACTATAAAGGTGGTGACAATTCTTCTGCTCTGCCACTTTATGGCAAATAAGTTTGTAGACACTGTAATACTGTAATCTATCTTTAATAAAATCTTAAATCTTTCGACATTTTATTGAAAATGAACTATGTTGAATCAACTATAACTAGGTACTACCTTTCAAGAAATCTTACGAGGATCTTTCTTACAGTTCTTAAGGTAAGAGGAAATCCCCGTGACAACTAAATCTTTATACGATGCGTCATCATGTGCGTGGAAGAAGGGTATATGCCGTTTATTATCTCGCGTGTAATTTTCGCCTAAAGAAAACAACCTTGTAGGCGAATTTGCATGTAGGTCGCGCGGTCTTCCGAAACGGTCGTGCATTGAAATTAATGCCCTCTAAACAACTCAAACTTGAATGTATTTAGTTTTCGCATTATATTGTCGATGGTTATAATGATAATAAGCTTAAATACTAGCATAATAATGCTTCAAAGCCGCTGTAACATTCCGTGTCCAAACAATCTGCTATAAAACCGAACCCTCGGCAATATTCTGACTCAGTTAATAGCGTTTTTGTTCGAAATATAATTTGCATTGTGTACGAGTACCTATAGCCTCGACGACATTTCAAAACTATCCCGTAAACAAAAGCCCAGCAACTCTCTCATTCAACGTTTCATTTTCTTTTTGAAAGATACACAATGAGTCGTGAATAATCCACAATGGCTCAGGGGAATTATTCATACACCCATTCAGGGAAATGAGGCTTCAGACGGTGCCATCATAATAAAACGTTGATTGTAATGATTCGTTACATTCAGTTCAGACGAACGTCTCGGCAATTAGTCGTGGCAGGTCTAATTAAGATGCGGCGAGATAGCGTGGTTGTCGGAGCACCTCGCAGCGGCCGCCGCGAAGCCGTTAAATTACCAGCCGTAATATACGCAATAAACACGAAATAAACATCGAGACTAATGCATGATTGCCCGCGCCTCCCGCCCGCCGCTCCCGACCAGCCCTCCGTGCTTGCAACCATTACTTCCTTCGGGCTCTATCGCCAATCGCCGCTCACGAGAGGGAAACCATTACGTCGTCACACCGCCATCGTCGTTAGAACCGAGCCCATATTATCTTTGCCACGACAGCTTTTATGACGTTAAACTTTCGTCGGGGGAGAATGCGGCTTCAAGCTTATCAGACTATATTTTCTTTTCAATGCGGAATAAACTTAACATTAATTTATCGAAATGTGATCATTAATTTCGTTCAGGACTGACTGGCATTTAAAAACAATCGCTAGCCACGGCTCCAGGCCTGCGCTGCCTCCCGTGGCCGCCGTCAATGTTACATACCTCGTCCAATTTGTATAAATTGGACAAACACTCCGAGAGGAATTCGATTCCCGAAATGCGAGTATAATTTATCGTCAGTATTATCTCTCGTAAAACGAAAACCCAATTTATGTACGCCCGCCACCCGCCGTCATAAAACATAATATTATCGACACGGGCCCCCTCCCTAGGCGATCACGAACTAAGCAAGCATCGGCCATTTTAAGTACCGAACTTGACAGCGGCGTGTCTCGCTCGCCTCCTACGCGCGTCCCTCTCGCACAGCCGCCACGCGGGCGCGCGCGAGCGAGACGGCACAGGGGATCGGAACGCTTTCATGTCTCGCCTCCGGAAGGAGCGTTCAGCTACATTTGAGATTATTATTATAAATAGGTGCGCATTTCCTCCGCCCGCCGGTCCCGGAGGAGCGCCGACCGGTTCTCGGGCGCCTCGCGTCAGCATGCGAGCGGATTCTGCCCTCGAATTCTGTCAAAGCGAACGCCGAACGCCACAGCCGAATCGTGCGGAGAGCGCATACTTTGTCGCGTTTTATTTCGGGGAGAGGTCGCGGGCGTCGGGCGGCGCCGGTGACGCCGAGCGCCGCGACCTACTGATCAGCTGATTGGCGGCGTGGGTGGCGGGGAGGGGCGCCCAGCTGACTCCGGCGAGATAGCCGGCCGACGCACATGCATGCAGTGCGGCGCCTCACGGCCGGCCGCTCCTCGCACAGCTCCGAACGCGACGCCTCCCGCCGCCGACGGAGCCGCGTCGAGGCATAAACATGCCGACCCCACTGTTATGGTAATACCGTACGTGCCCGTTCACGTGAAACTAAATTCATGCACGACGCGAACGAAATCTCGGCGTCGCGCGCTGTTGAAACGAGACAAACAATTTTCCATGCGATAGTCGCTACGGGAGTGGGAACGACGGCGGGCTTCGTTTGGCGTGATCACCGCATCAGCGAGAGCAAGTGGAGATGTGAGCGCAGCATCCATTAGGCTCGCGGTCCTGATGGGGCGAGCGACAGACCGACATTACCACTCCATTTAGGTTAATGTACTCAACTCGGCCGATTCACTGTGAAAAAATGCATTAGGTCGTAACAATTATGTGGACGCCTCGTCGTAACGAGCGTGAACTGTGTTAAAATAAAGCGAAGGAGCGCGCTATCGCACCGGCGCGCACGCAGACCGCGCGATTGGAAAACATGGCCGTGTTTATAAAACTCCGCCGGCGGAAACGGGTCGCACGTAAATTAGTTTTCAGAAACACGATAAAGGCGACGCAAAAAAACATGCATGTTATTTGCCCCAAGTTAACAAACTAGTCCCTATGCTCTAATTAGACTTAACAGCTAATATATAGTACATACTGCCGCACTCAGAGACGTCATTAACTTTAATGAGTACCTACTTAATGTCAAAAACTACAATTCAAAACTAGTCGCTATTTTTGCCGGGTGTATGGTCTAGACTAGGTTTAAATGAAATTTTTGACATTAATTACTCGTTAAAGTTAATTAATTGACAGTATCAGAGCACATTTATCTTTTAACTCTGAAATAATTCAGTTTAATTTAATGAAACATACAGAGTAACAGCATTACAGTATAGGTACAATTAGGTACCTAACTTTCCTAGCGATTCCGTCCATTCTGAATAATCGTGTGCCGTAAATCTACGATATCCATAAACTTGTACAGTACTGACAACATCATTGACGCAATGTTATTGTTCTCGCTCCCGACAAGATCTTCTTGCATAAATATTATTGTTTTTCATTAAATAATATACAAAAGACTGTCAATCCACAACCAGACAAGGAATATTGTTACAAAGAACATATTGTTATAATGAGTAAGCAGAGGGCGCACGATGCTGTAGTTTTATTTATCTATCATAATTATTGGAAATGGGCAGGACTTTTAAAATGTATTTCATCGTAAAACTATACTAAAACACATTCTGATTTGCTATACTATCTATATGTATTGGTTCTTATCTGTCTAGTTTACATCATCATAAGCCCCTTAATTATTTCTGCTGGGTCACAGGTCTTTAATATGGATGGAGGAATACAGGGAGAATGGGCCATAATCCACCACGCTGGCCCAGTGTGGATTGGTGGGCATGGTTTACGTACATTTATACAATCATATAATATGTCACGCTCTTCTATCACAGGGGTAGGCAGAGATCACTTCTTTTCCACTTGCTACGATCCTACCTACTTCTTTCGCTTCATCTAATCTCATTAATGTCTTCATAGTTTACGTGACGTGTCTAAATTGTCGCTTGACTTGCTACATTATGCACGCAATACGACTGTTGATACCGAGAATTACTTACTATAGCATACAATAGGAGAACTTAGTTTACTATTCCACGACAATTGCCCGTAACTAACTCCTCTTTTATGCGACTACTTGATTATTTTCAATTACAGTGGCAAAAAGTGTCGATCTTTAAATGTAAGCTTTCAAAATGCACTCACGTATTCTCTCGAAACCACCGTAATAATATATTAATTCTTTTATAATACATATTAACTATTATTAGTGTTACAGATACCATAATCTTGACTTATAACGAAGTGTTTAATTTATAATTTACTACATTTATGGCTAACTTATTCCTAGTTTCTCGTTTTTTTTGTATAATGTATTAAGTACTGCAGTGCTAAATAATCTACATCTTAAAATACGGAAATCCTGTCAAACCAATTTTATTAATCAACTTTCTCACGAATCCTGAGTGTGAAAGCATCCATTAACGGTAACAAAAATATCATGAATGATAATACAGCAATAAACATCCTTATTTGTTCCTAATTCTACTTATAAATGGTTAATTAACGCAATGGGATCGTGGCCAGTGCGCAGGCGCATTTAAATATCGGACTCAATTTAAATTTGCATCTCATAAATCGAAAAAAATAAACCATTTCGTATAAAATATACAATCCATTTGAATATTTCAATTAACCAGCACACAAATTAGGGAGTAAGTAGTTTTATAATTAATTGCATTAATATGTGGGTCTTCATATCTACTTCATTAAGTGACCGCCGGTTTGGTCGAACGATCTAAACAAGACGAACAAGGTTCGAATCCTGTACAAATTCGAATTTATTAAATATATAGGTGTATAGGGATAAATGAGAATGAATGAGAAATATCAAGCAAATTACCACGCAGGCATTGAAGGTTATGGTTCTCTCCTGCGGGTGCAGTCGAGACCAACTTAACATGGCTCCCAAAGTACGAAGGATCTCGAGATTCAATAGTTTGGGTCATTCACCCAATATCGAGCATGGTTTAGTTTCGAGGAATTTCTTTTTGATGCAAAACTGTCAACATGCGGCAAATTTCGCTACAGTGTACTTGCATCGAGATGGAGTGCAAGCACGGTAATTAATGGGTGTTTAGCACATCAAGAAAATCACCTTCATTAGAAACCTGTCCCAAAGTCAGTTTTCCTCGTAACTAACTATTATATCGATCCTTATTCCCTCTCCTTGTTCGAAGCAACGCGGTTGCTGGTACAGCTCATGTGATGTATTAGATCTCTTCAAAACTAAATAAAGGGCTACCAAATCTGCAATAGCAAATACCAAAAAGACGCGGGGATAAATAAACACAGCGTCCCGAAATAGAAGGCGGCGCTACACGCGAACGCACTTGGCTCTTATCACGAGCACGGAGTAGGCGGCTTGATTTATTTTAAGTAATTTGTGGATACTTTGGAGGAAAGTTATTGATAAGAACAGAGGCCGCTCGCGGACTAGATCGGCCTTTGTTCTTATCAATCGCACCGCGCTAGATAATGAACTGCTCTGAGCACAAATATCTGTCAATAGTTTCATATCATAATTAAGATCCTCAGGGAAGTACAATTTTGTATTCAGTTTGGTCGGTGGTAGAACTTTCTTCAAGTCATCTTGGCAAGTCACCATCTTATCAAAATCCGTCGGTATACATTTGGCCCATAGTAGTAATGTTAACGGCATTGTGTTCCGACAATTTGTGATAAGATGGAGTTCTAGGTGAAGCTCGATTCCATGTTCGGCCTTTATCGCCACTTACCTGATGGTACCTCTTGGCCTCATCTCACCTGATCTCATGGTGAGATGAAGGCCAAGAGCTTCTCTGTCTAGCATAAAAAATAGTGGGCAGTGGCACTTGAGAGAACACAAAGTACTTGTAAGAAAGCTGGATTGAAGATCGTGATCGGCCGCCGCATCCGCCCGCACTCTCCGCCTCGCCGCCTAATTCAAACAAAACGTCTTCTCGGCGTCGATCACATGCTGAAGTACTTACTTCACGCACGCCTACTTTTATAAACAACAAAACCACTCTGTACACTTCTGGTAAGTACTTCGTCGGCAAAATTCTGCGCACCCGCCCGACGCGCGCCGCTCAGCTTTTGGTAGAACTTTCCAATTATTAACGATAACATTAAGATTTATACCTATATACAAATAGGTATACAAAAAATCATACATACTTACATAAATCACGCGTATTTATCAGGCAGAGGTAGACAGACAGGTGTATAAAAATTCACATTTTCTATAGTTTGCACGATTTGCCTTAGGACAGCAGAATTTAAAACGGTTTTTGTGACAGATGAATAAAAGTAATAAGTGATTACATATTGACACGCAGACAGGCTGCACTCCGAATCAAATACCCTATGTAATTATTTCTCTTATACAAGCAGCCAACCTTAAAATATTCATAAATCATAATAACCCAACTAAACACGTAACATAATATCACTTGTTACAAACATTATATAAACTACACTTTAAAAGGGTAGACGTTAATTAAAATTACGATCGAAAAGAGGTGGGTCCGCCCGTTTCAGCACTAATGAATTGGTTCTTATTACAGTGTGTTAAGGTGCAACTTAGTATATGGTCGAAATTGGAAGTCGACACACCTGTAAGTTCTATGTATACTTAATTATAGTGACTGTCCGATGATTCTGAGGGCATTAAGTTATCACATATCAGTAGCAATGCTTACAATCTAGTAAAACAAAACACAATAATTGCGATGCTTGGATAAATAAATTCCAAGTCCTCCGCCTGGTAGAAAATTGACACTTTGGTGTGTATGTTCGTAAAGCAACATGTAACAACAAAATGCATTACGCATAACTTATGAGTTAATGTTGTACAAAATATCTCTCGCAGACGTCCGCTCTTACCAAACCTGTAAGTTTCCGAGTCATAATTTGTTATTTTTACCACTTTCTCACAGGGAGTGGTTGAAATTGGTCTTCAACCACTTCCTGTGAGAAAGTGCTAGTAGCAGTAAACAATCCTTCATAACACCCGTATGACGAAAAAATCTCCAGCTACATTTCGGAGATATTTTTCGTTTAATTACTTACTATAATAGCTTTGTATTTTATTGTATTGTTTCCTATACTGAATACCGGACGATACCCTATAGCTTACTTCGCGCAACTGTCTTGATGGGATTATTCCATTGTGTGCATCAAAGTTGTCGAAGGCCCGGCTTCGCCTGTTTCCGCCAGAGCCTTCTGGAACCCGAGCCGGCCCAGCACACCTCGCCGGGAGTGTCACCCGAGCCCAGATATCGGATGAAAGCCATATTTCTTGTGCGTCACGGTCCAAGGAGCGGGTTTTTATGAAATTGAAACGGTGCAGCGGTGAAACTGTATCTGCGCTGTGTCTGTCGCACGCTATTATGTATCCACCTTTTAACCGGTGTTGTTCGCTTTGCACCCTGCTCTGTTCAGTGTTCTATTGTGTGCCTTTGTTCCATAGTGCGCGGTATTCTGTTGCATTGGGTATTTCTGGCAAACGTCTTATATAGTTGCCGAACACTTATTTATACGATTATCTTTTCAGATATTTAATTTTAATGACATTTTCATAGGTTGTAATAAATTTTCACTATAGTGCATTATTCATAAATACGTTACACCTACAAATCAAAATTATAGTTTTATGTCACCCCCTGACCAGGAAGAGGAATTTTCCATACGCGTAACGGGCGGAAAATGTTGTACTTGCACTGTTTAATTTCATTTATAATAACCAGAGGGCCTACCGCCTAACTCGATTGCTGATGATAGCTAAATTGCAATGCACTGATTACGGCTATAGCAGCCATCCTGAATTTTTAGGCGGCACGGATTTTGTGCCAAATTCATACAAAATCATTCGGTGATCATTCGTTCAAAGCTATCGCTAATAGTTTAGGTACATTTGGTGCGAAATGACAGCATGACGTCATAAACTATAGCTTTTGCTTTAGCAATCGAGTTAGGCGGTAGGCCCCCAGGTTGCCAATATAAGTCAGATGCTGTGATAGTTGAACTAAGTGTTCCAGGAATCCGGACCCAGTGTGCAATTGTGCATGAATGTTTGAGATGGGCACTGACGATCGGTCACCCCCCGCGAAGAGACCACGCGATGATTTCACAAACAAGCAACGCGTCACTGTGTTTCCATTTCATTTATCTCTTGTGGAGTGCCAATGCGTGTGATGCAACTCGCCGTTCAAAGCACATTGTCTCCACACACAAAATAAACAACGCGGCCCACACGACTGCCGTGTAAGTGCACGCTGCTCAAAATAATACAATTAGTACAGGCAACGGCAAATTGATTTATTCACAATTGAATTTCAGCCTTACATCAATTGAGTAAAGATTTAAAATCAAGTGAACTATGCTAATGCGTGCGTATGAAATATTTTTTGTACTACCCACTATCTATGCCGTTCATCTGAGTGCCTTTGGTATCTGGAATGGGATTTTTTTTACTGATGTTTATAAGGCAAACTTGTTGCTATAAAGATACGGGCAGACAGGGTGCGTAGATGTAGAATTATTATTGTAGGCCGGCATGTGGCGGAGGCAATTAAACAAACCTTGGTCGCAGCTTGTGGCTGTTAGTTACGGAAAACATTCATTATCGGTCATCCGGCAATACAAGCACAAAATAGCGCGCACCCTGCGGTAATTAGGTTTGCTTCAATTATCACAATGTAGCGGATCCCCTAGTATTGCTGTTATTTACCTTTAATTTCAGTACGTATGCACATTAATCCATATTATAATGTATTTGGATAATCGACTTTTAAATGACACGACGTAGGTAGGTATATTTGGTATCTATGTATTATTTGACCTTAGTAGGTCTCAAAAAGTAATTAAATTGTTTACCGAAATTCTTAAGTAGGTAACGAAAAGGAAAAGACTAGTTGACATTTGGTAGCAGGCAACGAATTACATTTGCACCACCTTACATTTACATGAACTTACGCGCGCACACATTACAATACTAACGAAGTTATACTGTTTTTGATTTTTGACTGTTTCGTTTGTTTGACACGAAATCCGTGTTTACATATGTCGAAACTTGAAAGATTCCTGGTAACATCGTATGTTCCTAGTCGTGTTGTTTATATTAGTATGAATGCCATATGTTATACCGCCCGTTCGCCAACTACAGGAGGTTAAGTTCTCAGAAGAACGCCCAAGAGTCTCTGCCTTTGTATCAGACACACGACACAACAATCACATACCTCCGTCGCGACATGCCCGTACAAATCTAGTTTTTCTTCAATTAAACTACAATTTGTTCACTTCATTACAAATAAACCGCAGTATAACGAAACAAATATTCCTTTATAATGGCAAGGTACCAACGTAAATCACTATTCGTGCATAATTTAGTAGTTGTAGTGAGTTACGTTCGCCCATTACGAATACTTGTGTCAATAATAGGCACTTATGTGTTCCTAATGTCATTTTTAATCCTCCTAACGGCGATTCTGGCACGGCGTCAGGAACCTTGCCAATAGTAAATATACCCATATCGTAATGGGTAGGTGCCCTCGCCGATTGAAGAGTTAAGCCTGTGACGTCATGCGGACCGAGGGGCGGTTACGGCACGACAGCTTTGTCTATTTTGGTGTGTGCTGTGATGGCTGCGTGGCGAGAGGCGACCTTTCAGTTTACATGCGTATGTTGTCAGCTTTATTTTTTTTCCTCTAAAATAAATTACATCGAAGTATTGCTAGTTGGTGCCCATTGTCCGCTGTCTTGTATTGTAACGCGAGGCTTCGTCGCGTACGACACCTGCGGGCGATGTAGGCGTGGTCACGTGTCACATTGTATACTGCTGGCGTCATTGCTCGACAAGACCACATCATTAGACACCGTTTCAAAAATTCCCATGCATTCACCATTAGGGAAAATTTTAAACTCATCTCGGTGACATAGAACTTACTTATCAATTGTAGGTTACCAAACCAATGCAGGTCAGGGCCGTCAGTGGGGATCCTGACCTATATATTCGTCACCGGCCTGAGTACAGCGGGTGTTTCGCTTCGATTGAAGTCCTCCAGACTGCCGGTACCAGTGCGGTCTTCCGCTAACGACATGCTTCCAAATGCAATGATAGGCCGAGCCATCGCGTTGTCGCCGCATCGCACCGCTGTCGCGCCGGCCCGTGCTCACTCGCGCACAAATCATAGCCTAGCCTATGAAGAATGGCTTATTTCTATCATAAAAGCTACATTATGCTCTTCCATTATTTTGCCATAACGGAGATTTCATGTTTTTTTTGCAATCTATTAAGGTTTGCTCCCACTCGCCAATATAAATTGGCCCCGCACTACAACATTTTTAATGGATGCTTACATATTATTACCAAATTGTATCAACTACATAATTACCTACGTCAGAGTTGTGGTAAGGACTCAAATCCTTTTTACGTGCTAGATAAAGATGTAGTATTCGTTTACATAAACCACTATTTCAATTTATTTTGAGCGTTGCTATATATAGCAGCTAGCTAATAATTTCGTCAATGGAAACTTTCCTTGTTTGACACAGATTGTCAGGTATGCATTAGGGAATGTTTAGCTGATGAAAACAATTTTGTTCTCGATTTTATATTTCAGTGTAGTATATTTTAATATTTAAACTTGATGATTACTGATCCGTCGTGTATTTATAGAATTTGTGTATACTTGCATCATAGGCGTGGATTTGTTAAATTTTGTTTATTTTATTATTGGCACTTTGTTTTAAATGGCCCCCGGATTATATTAATCCAAAGCTAATTATGGAAGCATAATTATTAGATAAAGGTCTTCCCTGCGTTGAAATAAAGACGGGCTTAGCGTGGTTTTACGATTGCTTTATGATGATACCAATCTTGAGTCATATAGTTAAACAACAACAGATATGAAACACGTTACGCTTTGGATCGCGAAGCGTAGGATTTCTTGCATGTTGTCATAGCATTCCTCTGTATTAATAAAGTTAATATTCTTCTCGTTATGATAGTATGACACATGCAACACTATTGCGCGCCTTTGAAGCCACAGGAGAGAGAAACCTAAAAGAGGTGTGTTCTGTGTTTGAATCGCATCTTAATTTTGTAGTTATAATATTAAAAGGGGTATTTATCTGGGTACTCCAAATCAAGTAAATAACGATTGCCAACCGCTATTGTAACAACAAATATACACATACATAAATCACGCCTATATCCCAGAAGGGGTAGGCAGAGGTGAACTAGCTTCCACGTTTCGCCAATTATGTTACATATATAGCGTCTACATATAGTTTTGTGCTACATCTATTTAAGTGTAGTGTGATTGGTGTGTTTGTTATAGATCTACGCAAGTGTGTGAACGCAGGATCAGCTGTCTTCTTCTCAAGAATGAAAAACACTCGTTGGAGGCTGTTGATAGATGTGACAACGACTCCTAAAATATCGAATTGCAATGGTTTTTTTAACGTGCGACTCAACTAATGAGGGATTGTCTATTTCAGAGCGTTCGATCCAAGAAGTTGTGGACTTCATTGTTTTGTTGTTGAATTTCAATTCACCGCATGTGTGGAACACATGTTTTGATGGCCTCTATTTAATTAGTCGGTAATTTATATTTCGGTTCTCATGGCACGCAATATAATTAAAATACTTTGAAACTGATAAGTGCTAGTCAATGTTGTATATGTTTATTAAACAAGAAAAAATGCAGTCACTTCTACTACTGTATACTGTGCTTCTACCTTCGTAGAAATTTAAATACAGCTCAAAACTAAAAGATTTTTATCCTTAATTAACTGCTGATACATTAAGTACAAAATTAACTGCGTGGTCATATTCAAGTATTATTTAAGGTTGTAGGACAGTAAGGCAGAACTGTCAATAAACAAACTCAATTACCATAACTTTTCTGAAAGAAAGGATGGCTATTATGGCATTTTTAATGATTTACAATGACCTTTTATTTTATTAAATGTTATTTTATGAACCGACGCGACGTAGGTACATTTATTTGTACCGGAAACGGATATACTTAAATGTGCTATTTGCAGAGGTAACCGCCCAAGAACAATAGTCTTAATTCATGTAAATTTACCACGTTCAGTGCCAACTTCCAACCTTGCAGTAGTGCAGATTTCTGTACACAAAAACATAATAAGGAAACAATACCGTTGTAAAAATACAACGTTACAATTGAACATTCCTTTATAACAATTTTGCTCTTAGGAGCAATTCATACATACATACATAAATCACGCCTATATCCCCGAAGGGGTAGGCAGAGGTGAACTAGCACCCACGTTTCGCCAATTATGTTAGGTCCCATGTAATAGGTGGCGAGCCTATTGCCATATATCGGGCACAAAACTGTCGCAGTACATCGCTAGGTGGTAAAAGAGGAACGCTGCTGCCCATTCCTCATCACTGATTTATCCTTAGTCGCCTTGTACGACACCCACGGGAGAGGTTTGGGGTGGTGACAATTGTATTCTACTCTGCCGTCACCACACGGCCGCAATTCGGAGCAATTCGAAATGAACTATATATTGTCTTCTTCTCCCTGCCCTGTTCCCAGTCTATCTGGGTCGGCGCAGTATGTTTCCTCTTCCATTCATATCGGTAAGATGTCATCAAGCCATCCACTCCCTTTTGATTCATATCCATCACAACGTAAAGGTGCTAGTGATTAATGAATGTATAGAAAAGAGACGGGACGGACCATGTCGAGAGATCGATGAACGGAGAGAGTGATTGGAATGACAACATTCCAATCCATACTGCTCAAAGTTTTGGCTTAGATTTTACAGCCGGCCGCCTGCCTGACACCAACCCTCTTTGGGTATGCTGTTGTTGGTGGTTTGCCCTCCACCATTCGGGTGCCCCAAGGTGCTTATTGGTCTACACCGGGCAATCTCCCTTAGTCGACTTTTACAACACCCATGGGATGAGTTGGGGCTGTCCTATTCTACGTTATTTGTTCGCTCCCAGGCCAGCATAGAAGACAGAAGAAACGAACTATGTATTGTGAATCCACATAAACACCCAATGATTAAGTTACTCTTCTCAGTCCCAATTGAGGTCAGTCGAGGAAGCCTTATGAAAGCAACGTAGCTGTGTGGCCTATTTGTCGAGGCCGCTAGTTTCTGTAGAATGCAGAACAAGTTGCAATAATATAAACTGAGCAAGCGCATGACGGACGCAGGCGCGACACTTCAAGTTTCTTTGATCATTCGTTAGAAACAGATTTCTTTTCTGGCTTCCTCGCCTTAGTGTTCATTTATTTCTGTTAAGAACACAAAGGCAAGTTTTTGTACTTTTATGAAGTGAAACCATGTCTAATCGAATCGCCAAAGGTCAGCTTCCGTGAGCAGCCCAGATAATGCGGCGCTGGGCTGGCTTGAGACCACGACGATATTCGGCTTTATAGCAGAACTAGTGGTCGCCCGCGGCTTCGCTCGCGTTAATATCGGTTGTTATATAGCCTTCCCCAGTAAATGGCCTATCCAACACAAAGGATTTTTCAATTTGAAGTAGTTTCCGAGATTAGCGCGCATAACCAACCAAACAAACAAAAAACTCTTCAGCTTTACAGTACAGATAAGCTCCGTGTTGACTCATCTGCGGATTCATTTGTCAGTAATTTACAACAGACTTTAATATTTTTGTGTTAGAAACAAGTGGGCGGATATACCAGAAACTTTCCTTTTTTATTACCTACGGAGTTTGTCTTAACAGCCATTAATTTTGATGCGCTACATAATATCCTCAAATTGCCCATTCTGCGAGAACACCTTCTTTATCCACAGGGCAGAGTTGACTAACTGCAGCTCCGTTAGGCACGCTTTGTTTAAAACCTATGCGGTACGGCCATCGGTACATTTTTCACTTTGTTATTGTGATCTTTTTTGTTCTCCATAAAATCCGGATCAGTGCCATAGAAATCTAGTGAACAGGCAATTATTTCTCCAGTGCCATAAAGCGAGGCGATTTAAGCGAACGAGACGAAAGAAACAGATCCAACGCGGCACCGATTAGGTAGTGGCCCTAAATGGCCTATGGCAGATTTATGCCCCGAATGGAGAAGCACGCCTGGGGCTGTTCAGCGCAGTTGTAAATTGGACCCTAAGTGCAGCGGCGGAAGAGCGAAGCAGCGTGGACCTCTGTAGCAGAGAACAGCTTGCCCGGCGAAGGGCGAGCAGGAAGCGCCGCTCAGTTTTTGCGGCAGCGCGGATGCGGCGGCGCAGCGATAATGATCCGTGCTCTCGAGTCTTAACCACGGACGAGGCGTCCACCTCTTCCGGGCTGCGGTCGGCTGCTTCCACGGCCTTTATCGTTGTACCAACACAATCTGGCTATTGAACAAAAGTCTCCTGTCACTGTATGTTAGTTGTAAAACTCCGTGAAACGGCTTGACCGATTTTTATGAAGTTTTGTGTTTTGTAGGTCTGAGGTCGTAGGCTATTTTTATAACCGTTTCGTGTGGATTCCCCAACGTTGGTTGACCCATAACTAACTTTCTTTACTGAACTTTTGGTTTAGTTGAACCATTATACCTTTGACGATAACTTTAATTTTAATTTCACTAGGTGTTATATATCCTTAGTAGAATCATTTAGTTTGGTGTAAGAGCATTGCGAGGTAATGCAAGCGGCATAATTGAGCTGATGACTTGAATAATCAGCTGTCTCCGCATTAAACTTGTAATATCGCGTAAGTGTCTGCCTTGTTATATTGTATTCTGCTACTCAATACAGTGAAATACTTGCCACTCAAACACTCTTTGCATTCTATGAATATCATTTGTCGCTGTGTAATATATTGAATTTGATTTCGCTTGGTTTCTGCCATAGGCTGATTCGTGTCAAGAACGCACGCCGCCGATGCGGTCCCGTCGTCGTGGCATCAATCATTATTCTCAAACACACTGTAGAGAGCTCCGTTCCTAATAGACAGCGTACGCAGCGCAGTGTTCAATGGATCGTGAAATTAACTCGCGTTGCTTATTAAAACCGAACACGAATGAAAAATTTAATCGAATCGTTATTCTCGCATTACTGCCTCATGGCGATGAGATAATTGTAGCGAACGTTTTTTGCGATTTATAGTTTCCCGAACGAATAATTGCAAACATTATGACTCTGAAATTGCTAAATTTGGACTTTTAAATGCTGGTATTTTATTTACGTTGCATGCACTAAATCGTTTTTACTGCCACTCGTATAAATTAAGCCGTGTTCGCTGGGTAGATATTCAATAGAAGCCAATAAAAAATAATGTCCATCACTAAAGGATTCCGATTGATTAATGGGAATTTTACTGACAAAAGCCCCGTCTCGGGCTCTGAATGGAATTAAAGTAGACGTAACAAATGAAACGACGGCTGAAATGATTACAGTTGGCGGCCGGCGCCGGCTGCCGGTCGAAGCCTCGTCTGACCGTGTTTCGGCTACACGCGGCCGAAACTCGACACTTCACCATGCTGGCGTTTCCATGGCCGGATGATACCGGACAACTGGCCTATGGATTGGTAATCCATGTGGACAACAGGCGTATTTATTCGGGTACTGTTAAGGCGACATCGACAGCCGCCCGAGCGACTTTCACACGCCGCTTGAAAATGTTTGTCACACAAGCGGCAGCCCTATAAATAGCTGGCCAACGGTAACGCACTCGGAATTTCGAGCGGCAATGGGCTTTACATTTCGTGTGCGTATCGCCGGAGTATAAACGGGGCAGCTCTGTAGCGAGTGGCGTCACGCACGCCTCGTAAACATTAACGCTGAGAGATGCTTTTAAAGAACTCTGTTTAAAGATAACGGCTGACGGAGACTCGCGTATCCTGCCTCGTACACAGCGCACGCCGCTCGCTGGCTTGGCTTATTTTTTAAGTAATCATAGACGGACAGACGGCACGAGCAAAAAGTTGAGTACCGGCACTCGATCGTGCGGGAGGCGCGCACTCACGTGTGCTCCATTATCTCTGTACGTCGTTGTTGACAACCCGCGCGCAATGCGTGTCGGGCTTGGAAATCGCGAATAGGGTCCAGCCCTGGGAGAATAGAACACTGCCACAAATGTCGTAATTGTGGATAGACTTTTGTTACAAATATGTATCTGTCTGTGTCCATCACAAATGTTTAGAACCTGAGACCTCTTTAGTCTTTGAACTAACTAAAGAGGCTTTAAGGACAAAGGTCTTCAATGCGTGTGTCTGACATTTGACATGGTAAGCATCGACGACCTGGCGAAGGTCGAAGCCGCGGGATGCGGGCGGCGCAGGACCGGCCTATGCCCAACAGTGGGCGTCTCGAGGCTGAATGATGATGATGATGACCTCTTTAGTCGAACAGTCAATAGCTACCATTCGACCAAACCAACCGGCAATGATCATTACCATGATTATTTGAGATATTATTGTACGATGTGGTACGAATTATAGTCATATGGCGTAAGTACCTATACCAGTAGTAAATTATGTCGTTTAGTAGAACTTTTCTTTGTAATTTATTTATAGGCATGAAAATGATTAAGTGATGAGAAGGGCTTGTTTGCAGTGGCTTAGCGCATTCGGCCTGCATTAGGTGCCAAAAGTTTCAATTGTTTATTTATTTGAGCATTATGAAAACAACTACATATTACAAAGGAATATTTCATAAAGTTACGTACCTACTTCGTAGAAAGTTTGTAGGGTTCCATAATATTTACCAACCATTATAAAAAAGGATTTCATTTACCTGACTAAAGGCTTGCATAAACTAATATGTCTAATTAATACTCCCACAAAGCCGACCATGAACAACAAACGTGTGAGCAGGACGGCCGCCTACCCGCCGTCTCGCTCCGGCCCGGCGCTAATTTGATAATTAAAATGAATCAAAGCGCTCGCCCATTCCACATTGTAATGGCGGGCCAGGGTAATTTGTGCCGATCGGATCTCATAAGCCCACGCCATTATGATCTCAAAGAAGTCAATTAATCGGAATGGACGCCGTAATTAATAACAAAACGGGTTTCGTATTATTTTAGGTGGTCGCGTGTGATGTCTTTATCGGTGATTGATCAGATGGGCGCTGAATGTGTGATAGCTGCTCGCTGGAGCGGCTACACGATGATGAAGGCTGCGTACCACTAGTACAGGCGGAAGACTCATTTGGAATAAAATAGTGCCTCCCTGTTCCCAATGTCCCTGCGGTCGGCGCAGTATGTTTTCTCTTCCATTATATCGGTCAGACGACATCAAGCCATCTGATCCCTTTTCATTCATATCGTCCATCACACCGTAAAGGTGCTACTGGTGAATTGATACATTGAAAAGAGACCGATCAACGGAGAGAATGATTAAGATGACAACATTCCAATCTATACTGGTTTGGTTTAGGTTTTACAGTGCGTGATCGTTCACCTCTGCCTATAAATTGGCATGATATAGGTCTGTACAGATCAGTCCAGATATACCTATGCGATGTTGGCGACAGAGTCTAGAGGTAGGTACTTAGCTGGCATAACTTAAGTGCCAATTCACGATTTTGGCACTGAAACGCAAAGTGCTCGCCCGGCACTCGCAGGTAACAGCAGTACCTACATACAGCCATTAACATGGTTAGAATAGCTTTAGCGGTAATACATAATATAGAAATTGTACTTAATCAAATAAGGAAACATTCACCTGCACCGATAAGAATGCCGGCGGCGGTCGACTCGCCAACGCCAGCAAAGCGGTAAGCGACTGAAACGGTCGGTTTAATACTACCTTACCTCATTGCGAGCAACTTAATTATCGTTCATTACGTTAAATATATATAGGACTCCAAAATGGTCAATTATTTATTAAGATAGTTATTCAAGCTCAATTCGAAATGGAGTTATTTATCAGTAACCCTTTATCTACTTACCTGTTACTAACTTCAATTAACTAATGAGTACTTAATGCCAAACCATTTCATTTAAATCTAGACCCTAGACCCGGCAAGAATAGCGACTAGTTTTGAATTGTCATTTTTTGTATTAGTAGGTATTAATTACTGTTAATTGACGTCTCTGAGTGCGGCAGTTTGTCACGTAACAAAGTAAGATGATGATGCTCCCAAATTATTTGGATTCTGTGCAGTAGGTATTACTTAAGTCATTGAATATTGCTTTAGGATTTGACAAGGCAGTCCGTACAATGTTAAGTAAGTAACAATGAAGCAGATTTAGTTGGGCTAGTCTGGAAATGGTGCAGAGCGGGCCTAGACGAGTTTCGGAATGGCGGAGCTGTTACAGACATAGTAGTCACGCGACCTTCGGCAGCCTCTATGTATATTTCGCAATGTTGCTTTATCACGTTTCCCCGTTTCCTCTGCCAAATTGACTCTGGGCGCGGAGTGCGGCTCAGTCCGAGCATTGTCTAGGTGAATATGGATGCACTATGGGTGGACGGACACACATACATTTATAAATCACGTCAATGTATCCCCTGAGGGAATTAATGTACAGTTGAAACATGCGCTCATCAAAGTATTGACAGGTAGGTTTGGTATTCAGAACTTAGATTAGAACACAATCCGAAAGATACTCCCGTGTCCTGTCTACCCATTCTGTGTATGAAAAAGTTCAGAATCATTGTCCGCTCCGAATGACGGTGTGTCATTGTTCGACAACGGTGTTGAAACACAATGCTGTATAGATTTAACGCTTGCGGAATGAACTTTTCTTTATGCAACATTTCCAAGCGACAATGGTTGTCAACAAAAAACAATTTCTAGAAACATGCATATCAACTAGCAAAGTTTGGCTACAAAAATGAACTTAGCTAATTTATTAACATCGTCATAGTTTGTTTTCATAGTTTGTTTTAGATAATTGAAATTAAAGGAAAATGACCTAAATAACCTATCTGTATTAATAATAAATCTAAATCGTACATTTCTAAATATAATTATTATTATTGACTTTAATGTGATATACAGACTTCATTCATTTGTAGTTTATATTTCCAAGGTTGACATTTTAATAGTTATTTGTTGTACGTGAGTGCAAAGTTGTTTTTAACCGCATGCTCAATTTTGATGACCGAGCTAGCGAAGGATTCTAAAATTGAATCACGAGCGTAGCGAGTGATTCAAAAATTAGAATCCTGAGCGATAGCGAGGGAATCAAAAGAGCACAAGGTGAAAAATCTTTGCACTCGAGTGCAACACGTAACTTTTCATCCCCCCCAACGAGGAAATTGCAAATTACAAAAAAAATACAATCACAACAGTTTCTGTTTTCACCCAGAAACTTCCACAACACCCTCACATTAACCCAAACACACTCTCAACACCCACCCAGAAACACCCACAACATTCACACCCGCAATACACACCCATCCACTCAGACACACCCAAAAACACCCATTCACCCAGAAACACCCACAAAACCCCTATTCACCCAGAAAACCCCACAAAACACCCATTCACCCAGAAACACCCACAAAACACCCATTTACCCAGAATCACCCAAAAAACACCCATTCACCCAGAAACACACACAAAACACTAATTCACCCAGAAACACCCACAAAACACCCATTCACCCAGAAACGCCCACAAAACACCCATTCACCCAGAAACACCCACAAAACACCCATTCACCCAGAAACACCCATAAAACACAAATTAACCCAGAAACACCCACAAAACACCCATTCGCCCAGAAACACATACATAACACCCAATCACACCTAAAAGACACTCAATCACCCAGAAAAACCCACAAAACACCTAATCACACCCAAAAATCACCCAATAACCCAGAAACACCCACAATACTCTCCCATCCATTCAGACACACCCACAAAAACCCATTCACCCAGACACACCCACAAAACACCAATTCACCTAGACACATACTCAAAACACCCATTCACCCAGACACACCTCCAACAGCCACCCATCCACCCAGCCACACCCGCAACATTCATCCAGACACACCTGTAAGTACCTAATGAAAATTACCGTCCCTAATGGAGTTCCGAGACCGTCAATCAGCTTGAGTCAAGCACGTTGATTTTCTGTATGTTTTTGTTCCGTTGCTAGCGTAAACAAATCAAACACATCTAAAAAGATTTTAAATGCTTGACTCAAGCATCCAGCAAGCGTTGTAGACGATCAAAATGTTTAAAGCAAGATTGACGTCAAGCTGATTGACCGTCACGGAACTCCTAGGTTTTAACAAATTTATGACGTGAAAATAAAATGGCGCGCGCAAAGCAAATTACAAAAAAAGTACACCAAGAAGGTTCCGAGTCTGAGTTTTTAACAAATTAAAATAGGTTGCATGACAATTTCGGTACCATGGAGGTAGAAATAAATATGTATAATGATGTTTTGAATTCACAAACTCATTGCACACGATGTTCTAAATTCAAATTTACTTTAACTTCTAGAGGATAAAAACGGTTTTTGCACTCAGATATCGAAGAGCAAAAACGCTTTTTCCGAGATGGTGGGATGAAATAGTAGATTTTCCATCAAGTGCACAAAACGGATCATTTTTGTCCGAGACTTTTAGCGGCCCGAGCCGAAGGCGAGGGCTGATAGTAATGTCGAGGATAAAAATGGTTTTGTGGACGAGTTAGAAACTCTGCTTTTCACTTCGATTGCGAGGAAATAAACAGTAATTTAACTTAACATTTCTGAAAATTCAAACTAAAATTAGTACAGTTTTGAATACTAAAGGAAATTGTTTTTCCCATTGATATTAGGCTTGGGCTGCAGACTCATACAGCCAAGTATTAAATTAATTTTGAAATAATAATTTTCTTAAATTAATTTAATACTTACCGTACCTACTTGAATTAAAATTTAAATATATTTTATGTCTTAGAAATCACATTAGGCAAATAAATTTAAGTAAATATCAAAAAATAACAAATTCTATGTCTGAATTTCTTATTGAGTTTGGTTGCATAGCTCATTTTCTTTGCCTTAATATAGATACTTTTATGATTAGATACGTTTATGCTCTAGAGCACAAAATTCGATTTTGTGCAGCCTATATCCTGCACAAACAAGCACTTTCAGAGCAAGAGAAGTGAAAAATAATTTATTATGGATGTGACACATTAATTGTAAAATAGAATTTGTTTATTGTATGTTCATTAATTTAATTTTAAATGTTTGACATAGGATTATGACATTGTTTTTTATTATTACTTTATTTACTTTTGACATTTTATTGGCAAAATTCACAATGCCTTGAAAAGGTAAATTTGTACAACTTATTTTTAAGATCTTGCCTGCTGTGTGCTGTACCTATTGTGCAAATTATAATAGTGAATAAATGAATATGAATGGATACATTTCTGAGAAATTACATTGTTACTAGTCTCGTGTTATAAAGAGTGTCGAGCGAGATAAATCTCCGAGCATTGTGGGAAACCACCTAAATATTTAAAACGTTATTTTAATTTTCAACACTCAAAATCAATTACGGAACCACGAGTCAGTGATTCATAATCATAAGACAGGCAATAGTTGAGTGATGTCCGCTGGCTGAGTCGGCCTACTGAGCCGCACATTGCGACTTCGATACATCGCTATAAACCGCTCCAGTCGGTACTTAGGCCTAATAACCCGAGCCTCTCCCATGTCCGCGCACTCACAAGAGAGGATCGCTGTCCAGAATTTCCATTACTCTTTTTGTCCCACATCGAGTATGAGTTATGGCCTAATTGCAATTGGGCGCGGCCAACTCTCTATTCGTATGATTTACAATATGCTACGTGATTTTGATCTCGAACTGACTGAATTGCACCTACATATTACATACAGGAACTACCTTTTTTTTACTTTTGTTTCCTGAGAAAATAATAGAATCACCCTTATATCTGACCTGTCGTATCGTCGACACACAGATCAACGTGCACAGTGTCTGACTTGCTATCAGCAGAGACGTGTTTCAATACACCACCGCTACTTATCAGCAACGCGTGAATATCGACTGAGATATGTAAAGCAATAACTGACAACTGTGGGATACAATTTTAGTAACGGATCGCAAACGCTCGACTGAGACGCCGCTCATGGCATACAATTAGATGCTCTTCGAGATGATAATAGGCGGTGTCGCGGCTTGTGTAACTCGACATGTTCCGTTTGAGACGAGTCTGCGTTATCTAAGCCTGCGCCATCTGGATTGTCTCTCACTGATAAAAGTGAATTTCGTAACGTTTCGAGTTGTATTGTTTGGTTCCCTGAAGTGCTACACCGCCGCTCTTGACTTTTCCATTGGTTTATTGTTCCGCAGCCTTCAGCAACCGCGCAGTGTTCGCCTGGAGACAATGGCGAGGTTTCGACCCAGGCCATAAACGCCATTGTGTCGATAAGGACACCCATAAATAAGCATACGCGCCAATATTATTTCGGCGTCCCTCATTTTTACAACCGCCATCCGTCAGACTGTCTGTGTAAACGAAAGCAGACGCGCACGATGCAAATAGGAACCAAATACGAACGCAGGTAAACAAGAAATCGATTTCCATTTCGTTTCACGTGGACGCGGAGAGGCTGGGTGGTCGCCCGACGCGTTTCGAGAGCGGGTTGTTTGAGAAGGGGATCGGCGCAGGCTCCGCTAAGGGCTCACTAATACCATCCGACTTTCAAACATCCAACAAACTTTGCTGCGAGGTAAATCGTAGCAAATGTTTACTTTGCATACTGTCCAGACAGCGTTAGCTTTGGAAAAGTGGTGAATAGGCGCAGTTCCCATGTGACGTGGAGGCGGGGGAGTCGTGATCCAGACACGGTCACAAGGAAACATTGAGTGCTATTAAAATGAGGTGTGTCCTCGACTGGCTTGCACGTCACTGTTTTATAACGTTCCGGTGTCGTAAGTTGCTGGCTTGGCATTTATTTAGACTCCACAAAAATGATTTACCTCCAGCAGCTGACATTTAAAAATTAATCTGCGCTACGATGCAAGAACTGAAACCTTTTATTGGGAACGATATTAACAATTTCTCTAGTTAAACGAC
This sequence comes from Cataclysta lemnata, assembly GCA_963931975.1. Lineage (NCBI taxonomy): Eukaryota > Metazoa > Arthropoda > Insecta > Lepidoptera > Crambidae > Cataclysta > Cataclysta lemnata. The sequence goes on from OZ008355.1 coordinate 14,400,017, forward strand.
GTCTCGATTGGCCGAGTGGTATAGGTATCTGAATGGATTGCAGAGGACGTTCGATTCTCGCTTCAAGACTTATTTATCGAGCTTTTTCTAAGCACAATATTCTTTCGTCGTCGAATGATAGCAGGCCGCACTGGCAGAAGAGGTCCTCGGTGCGGGCCCATTGTTGGCTGCTGCGTGCATTCACAAGGAGCGGGCGTCTGATTACTGGCGCGGAGCTTGCGACTCGCATTCAGCGCCCGGCCCATTATTACGACTGCACAGCCACCATTACGGCTCAAATGAGTATTTTTTAATAGCACGGCTTACAATGGAACGTTTCCTTATTGATTTCTTTCTAGTGACTCACTCCATTTGAAGTATGTCGGTGTGGGCTTATTTTTTACTTTTAAAGCAGTTATTGAGAGATGCCAGAGTGCCGTGTGGTGACGGCAGAGCTGAATACAATTGTCACCACCCCCATCTCTCCCGTGGGTGTCATACAAGGCGACTAATAGTTAGGAGAACAATAAGTAACAGCAGCGTTCCTCTTACGCCACCTAGTAATGTATTCCGATTTCCGTGGTCGATAGATGGCAATAGGCTCGCCACCTATTATCAGTTAATTCACCTATGCCTACCCCATCGGGGATATAGGCGAGATTTATGTATGTATGTGTATTGAGAGATGTAATAGAAAATACCCAGTACATAGAGAGGGCAGCTATCGTGTGGTGCACACTCAATAAGCAGCCGGCTTAGGCGTGACAAAGTGCGGCCCATAATAATACGAGTCGGGCGGGTTATGGCGCGGGTGGTTTACTGGGAAACCGTTATCTAACGCAACATTTGATCCCCGCCAGCAAAAATATGGGCGGCCAGATAAACGGATCAACACTCATTTAGTATGAGCAACATTATTTTATTTACATATTGGATTTGATTCAATTCCGAGTATTGCACCATTAGCAGCTCTTGGCGAGTCTATATTGTTATATTTATATACACACACCTATATAAATGTTCTACATATTATATAAAGGTAATGAGTAATGGATGGGCAGTCGTGTTCCTGGTGCACCATCTAGCAAATATCTGCTATTAAAGTTCCCGGTGAATGGCGATAAGTTCAATCCTTATGAGGTACATGGGAGCTGAAGGATGCTGCGAAACGTAGTGTTAAAACTCCAGTGTCCACATCTAGACGTGATTCATGTATGTATGTATGTGCATGTGCATATATAATAAGGTCCTACTATCATGTTGACGCTGTCGTCGTGCGATTAATTTTGTTGTCCTGATAACCTAGGCACACATTAAAGACAGATTACGATTTGCCGTTCAGTTCATATTACCAGAAACCAGAAACAGTCAATGTATTGGGATATCTAGTAAAAGGTTGTGTGTGTACATTTTGCAAGCAATTTAGGTTGAAACTTCATCAGTATTAATTTACAGTTTGCTACAGTCTGACATGTAATAAAGCGACGTTCCGACGCCCTCTTCGACGAAGTGTCGATATGTAGGGCATTCATTTTCCGATAGCGGTGTGACACCAACATGGCGAAGTCAGCGTACGATATCTGCGGGGGGACGCCACAATGACAGTGACTGAGAGTCGTCGCACACGTAGCTACCTTCACTATACATAAAAGACAAACACTCAACACACACACAGTTGGTCGCTCGAGCCTCTTCACATCACCCACGATTCGTAGCGCACCGTCTATGAGCGCATTACACTGACAACCCCATACACGACTAGCAACTATTTGGGATGACTGGCCAACTTGTGAGCCGGTTACTGACCCGGGCAAGAGCACTCGGCAGTATACAATGCTGGCTCGAGACCTAGAATATGCGTGCGTCGCCCGTCGATGCCGGCAGTGTACGCAGCATGACTCCGACGAGTGAGTTAGTTTGTTAGTCAGTCGCCGGGACGCTGTGGCCGCCGCACATACATTGCTCGCCCGGAATGAGTTTGAGCGAGGCGATGTGTTGTCGGTAAGTAATGTAATGTTGAGAATGAAATATGGTCGCGAGGTGGGCCGGTGGCGTGGTGGAGGCAGCCCCCCACGGAGCGTGTGCGAGCTAATGGCGGCTGCCACCCGCGGCCGGGACTCGAACCCGCTGCGAGCAGATGTTTCAGCGTCGCGTGACGTCACCGCCGCCGCCGCCTCACGGGCGCGCCTTCATTCATCTTTCGTATACAGGCACTAGGTATAATATTTTATTTCAGCTGCGGGAAATATAGCAGGAGCTCGATAGCGCAGTGGCATATCGCGTTCGGCCTGCGATTGCTTGAACTAAGCAATGTTCGCTAAGGCGATTGGATGGGTGATTGGATGGGTGACCAAAATTATCTGAGGCTCCTCCGTGCTTCGAAAGATACGTTAAGCCGGTCCCGGTTCCCCCCTCTCAGTGTGGTGAGATATGGCCTCAGAATACAAGGATTTGACCCAATCTCCATATATTCATCCATCCATAGGAAAGGCCTGGGCCCCATCAATGGGGGCATTAAAGGTCTGATGATGATGACATACATACATACATAATTCACGCCAATATCCCCGAAGGGGTAGGCAGAGGTGAACTAGCACCCACGCTTCGCCAATTAGGCTAGGTCTCATGTAATAGGTGGCGAGCCTATTGCCATTTATCGGGCACAAAAATCGCAGTACTTTGCTAGTTAGTAGGTATAAGAGGAATGCTGCTGCCCATTCCTCATCACTGATTTATCCTTAGTCGCCTTGTGCGACACCCACGTGAGAGGTTTGGGGTGGTGACAATTGTATTCTACTCTGCCGTCACCACACGGCCAAATGATGATGATGTTGAAATAATTCCACTTTGAATTTCCACGAGTCACATTTACCATTTCTCGTAGATCATTATAAATAAGAAATCAATGGTCTCAGACACAGTCTATAGTACCTATCAAATAAAACTCGGGTCCTGTAAAATAAAACGCCCCAGAGTAGTAAATGTGCGGCGCTCCCTTGATGGAGCACACGCGGCTAATGGCATCACCACAACACTTTATTCCGTCTACGAGGAGGCACACTAATTCACTTTACTATTTAGAGCACTGCTCTTGGGAACATAGGGCCAAGAACTTGACATCATTTTGAAGTTTGTTGTGCACTGAATAAGGTGCACGTTTGATATTAAATGCGATCCTGAGAGACGGAATATTTCAGTTTTGTTTTTAGAGGACTTTGCCTAGACATCTGTCGGATCGTGAAAACATTGTTGTAACTCTTGTTACTTGTGGCGACATGCACCAATTGTCCTGTTCGCTTAGTGAATATCTATAAATACCTTTTAATTGTATGGTTATTACTGTGAATAACAGCACTGCACTCTGTGAGGAGCCAGCCTCTATTAAAATGTATGAAACGCAAACATATCTGAATCGAAATAAGATGGCGTCAGCTAGCTTGAATTTCATGAGTTCGCAGAACACTGCGTATTGAGGCATCGGATGACCTATTGAAGCGAGCGGTCCAATTGCAACCGCCAAGCTGGGGGCTGCGGATAACTCGTCCGGATTGGGAGTGGGCGGATGAAGCGGGGAATTCGCGCGGGCATGTCGGGCGGGCATGCCCGTGCAGTGAATTCCCCGCTTAATGGGAACAGAGGTGCTCCCGAGAACGGTCCCAGCGGCCCTTTCTGCCGGGGTACTATCGTAATATTTTGCTTCTTAGTATTTCTATACGTCGTTGCTTGAATCAGTCAGCGGGTCCTATGAGAATACTTCCATTCGAGCTCCGTCCATCTGAGTGGAAAGCCTTCTGAAACACACTTGTTTATTTTAGACCGGCGCAAGCTCTTCGAATTTCAATATTGCAAATGTATGTATTCCATCTAACCAAAGAGAATGGAAGCAGAGTTTCGTTATGAAATATCGGTATCAATAACTTACCTATATTCAGCACGATATACAAGCGCAATCTCACACGAATAGGCACTTTTCGGAATGAAATATATGTTAGTGTAAGTTCAACAATAAGCGGACTTATTACGTAATATTATAAATTACGGACGCGCACTTATCTTGAGAGTCCATTATTTACAGAACTCGCAGCCAACGTATATTTCATATAGTATACCACATTGGATGGCACCACCACAATAATACCGGACAAACCCACCAACCTCCCATAATATATCTCAACTGCCCACCTCTATCTTATGGAGATACAAGATACTACAGTTTTAAAAAATGGTGAGGACTTAGTGCTGCGAGAGGCACATTACGCTAGAAACGAGTGCGTCTCGTGTCTTTATGATAAGTTGAACTTGAGTTATTTGATCATGCGACTCACAATGGCGCTTCTGATTAACCTATGAAGACGATAGCTCCGCAGTAAACTTGACGACACATAATGGTGCGTCCCGACGTCGTTACCTCAACAAAAGGCCGTAACATTGCCTCGAAAGCCTCCAAAGCGATCCCCAGAGCCTCACACAAATATCGAGGAATTGCTATCAAATGCGGGCAAGACACAACACCGGTAGATTGCTTTAAAAACCAGTTGCTAGTTCGACACTGCAATGCAGCAATAAACCTACAAGGACCGAAGTCGCTCTAACCAACCTTGAAAATTTACAAAATAATGTCAAAATGTGTAATAACTCAATGAACAATTACAGGCATTCAGCTCAACTCAGGTCTAATCAAGATAACTACCTACTTGTTCCGTGACTTTAGTTGGAGCACTATTTACGATGTTTATCGAGACTTTCACTGTGTATTGTAAAGACAGCGCTGAGGCGATGAAAAGATAAAACAACCGCGTCTTGCTTGTGCTTGTTGCCGCAACAAATAAGTTGTCAATATTTATGTATAGTACCTACTGTCCGACTTTCGAACGTATAAGAATTTAAGAATATAAATATAAAAAATCAAAATAATAAATATAACTTTGTTCGCTTGGCCAAGTGGTATAGGCATCTGCCCAGATTGCGGAGGACGCGGTTCGATTACCGCATCAAGACAGTAATTTTTCGAAATTGCCAAATAAAAAATCAAACCAAGAAGAAAGGAATATCGATAAGAGATAAGGCGTGATGTAATTATATAGCTGATAATAGCTTTCCATTACGATACGGCACCGAACCGGTCCTTTGCGTGCAGACATTCGCACGTGGGCTCCCTCCCACCCAGGGGACTGTAATTAATATTGCTACATCCACCAATTGATTGCCGTGTGTGAATCACCTAAACGTACAGGAAGTGTGATGTTTTATGCGTTCATGTAGTAGGTAATATTCTTTGAATCGTAAAAATGTGTGTTGTGTCTTACGAAACCATACGACTATAATTTTGAATTTTGTCAAGTGCAAATCGAAATGTCAGGTTTTAAAGAGAATATTTCATATCGAAAATAAAATTAAGAAAATATTTCGAAAACTTGTTTTGAAATATTTTCTTTACTTTATTTTTTTTGTAAGTAAGATATATTTTTTCCGAGATTTTTTTCTAACAATCATATAATTTTTAAAATAAAAGTTAAAAACCCTTTTCTTGTCCTTTGTGATGACTTGCGCGGAACAAGTCGCGGTCTGAATGTGGTACAAGACAAAGAGGAGTGAGTCCTTCACACACAGCGCCCAACACGAGGCACAGACGTCGCAAAGACCGCCCACTCGCCAAGTGTGGTGTTTCTCCTCCGCCGATTTATGGACACGCATTATTTCCACCACCGGAATATTGCTAGCGGCTGTCGATGTGTCGATAACGCCTCAAAGACACCCAAACAACTCCGATGGGAAGATTATAATATTATATTGGTACAAAGATTTTGGTGGTTAGAAATAGAATTTCGAAAAACTTTTCTAACCACCAAAATCTTTGTACTAATTTTTCTAACATTTATATCAGGTTAAAATTAAAATCGAATAATATTATATTGTTTACTAGCTGACCCGGCATACGTTATTATGCCATATAAAATATCCCGTAGTCATGGTTACGATTTGGTTGCCATGGTTATGTCAAATGTTTGACAAGAAAGCAGTTTATATGGGAAAATGGAAGTGTTGTTTTTACTATTTTCCTCGGCCATATTTTCTCACCTTTCCTGCCTCACCTGCCCCAGAAATCAAATAAAAAAAAACCAAAATCAGCTAAATCGGCCCAGCTGTTTTCGAGTTTTAGCGAGACAAACGCACAGCAATTCATAGAAGATGAAGATTTACGAATATTATGCGTTTTCAGTGGTGGCAGACATTATTCTCGTATCGAATACGACGAGAAGGTAAAATTATTGCGATATTCGGCAATGCTCGCTATTTGGAGCCCACTTTTCACCGTCCACATATTTGCACGAGCACTGCCGTTCGTAAGTAGTCACAATGCTTGCAACATTCTTTTTGTGCGTTCATTTACTTGAAATGATGAATTTTATTATATCGTGCTACATACTTCAATGATAAGTATTTGAAATTACTTGGCGCTTAGGCTGGATTTCGCATAACCTCTGTAGCTGTACATGTTAAACCTACTTAATTATTTATAATAGTTTTGTTCAGATTTGAAATCAAACTCATTCATAGTTAGGTACTTTTATGTGATAATTGTTAGTACTCTTTGCCCACTTCTACGTTGTTTTATGAGTGAGTACTATTAGTAGTACACAACAGCTGTTTGGCTAAATTTACTCATTTAATATCAATCAATACTCGTCTGTTTGTTCCTGTTAAGTGTAACTCATATTGTGTCACCTGTTTATTTTAGGTCCGCAGTCATGCAATGCGAGCTGATATTATGTGTACATACTTGTTTAAATTACGAATACAGCTTTATTTGATCTAGAACAAAAGAATTAATTTCGGCCTGAAACAATGTGTCATAGGAAGTCGTAGCGCAATAAATGAACGCGTGCGATTCGAAACGAGCGTTTCGCAGCCAACTGGCTTGAACACGCGCTGGGCCACTCCGCTATTAGCGGCGGGTTGGTTGAATGGCCACCGCGCATTACGCTGGTCTCATCATTATTCGTTCGGTCGTTTTTCAATTTATTTACATTTTTAAGCAAACATTACGCGTGCGCCTCACGCAAGAGTGTAAGGCGGGCTGGTTGGTAATGTCACGTCGCACGCAGTAGGTAGGAGCTCTAATTGCTTATAGTCTATAGGGAGAATTTTCGCATGATAAAGGCAACCTTAAAAATTGATAATATAATCCTGATATTGATAGGTGGAAACTTATAACCCACAGCCACACACTCCTTTGCGAATATTTATTGCAATATGGGAAAATGCATCTCTATAAGGCAAGGATTAGACAGTCCATAAATGAAGTGTACACGGAATTTGCAACTCTAAATCAACGATGATACTGACAAAAAATCTGGATTTTTCTGTGATGCTTTATGATTAAATATTTATCACGATATTGAATCTCGATATTTATTGACTGTGTAATCCTTGCCTATCATTTATTATTAATAGGTTAAGCATCGTAAATAAATGCCTCTAGGAAAGCGTAGTCATGGGTGAAAAAAATTAATACAATATTGCAAACCTTCTTTACGAAAATATGCCGAGGCCGTAGGTATGGGGGGGGGGATGAATAATCTTTATGTATGTATTATGTATATTGCATCTGTTGTTCGGGTGATATTCGGGAATTGACCTACGTTTGGTATAGTCAGTGGGCCATCGTCCGCCCTCGCACCGGCCCATGCTACCACCCACCTTACTCTGTCTTTATCGGTTTCTGTTGAGCCAGATCATAATTAATGAAAGCTTATCCCGTTATCTATTCATTGACGTTATACATCTGCAAAGCTTCATGTCTTCAGCGTCTCATTAGGAGTAATCAGTGGATTCCAAGCTCTGGAGGAAAGTGTTGAAAAACTAACGCCTATTCATATCATGCAATTTAATTTAGAGACTGTATGTATGTGAACCGTAGTTCTACCTACTTACGTTACTCGTTAGTCTCAGTTTCTTATATATTAGCTACTACGGAAATTGTGTCACTCGAAATATATCTGAGGGAAATGAATGTCGTGATCGTATTTCAGCAATATCGGCTGTGGATGGTTCCAAGGGACCGGACACGGCAGACGCCGCGGCGACCCTCGCGACAGGGAGGGCCTTCCAACAAAGCAACTCAGCATCGAAACAATATAGGACGCAATAGATCGCGGCACAAATGCAGCCATAACACCCACACACAGGCACGCCGCTGACCTGTGTGTGCACAAATGAACGCAATTACGAGCAGACGACTCATAGTTACGACATTGATTCGAATTAATGTCCCTTCAACAGAATGCTGGCCGCGCGCCACGTTAGCGTTTACAATAGTATACATTAGCTCGTCAAATAAAAGACTCATTTTAGGTATTGTATCTATAATTATTGCGTTGCAAAAGAACGAAATACCGAGTGGTGATTGTGATCTTGCGTAAGTTCGGTGATCATTTGACGACCCGGGCCCACTTGCGGTTTAATTACAACTTACAACACGTGACACTATCAGTCACAACAGTCAATACTATTTACCGCACTTTTAGATCTACCAATAGTTAAATAACTTAGAAGCACTTTTTTAACAATAATATTGTTTCCATATTAATATTGTTGAGTGTTGGCCATGCAGAGTAGAATACAATTGTCCCACCCCAAATCTCTCCCGTGGGTGTCGTACAAGGCGACTAAGGATAAATCAGTGATTAGGAATGAGCAGGACGTTCCTCTTATACCACCTAGCAAATGTACTGCGAGTCTGCTACTTTTGTGCCCGATAAATGGCAATAGGCTCGCCACCTATTACATGGGACCCAAAATAATTGGCGAAATGTGGGTGCTAGTTCACCTCTGCCTACCCCTTCAGGAATATATAGGCGTGATTTATGTTTGTATGTATGTATATTGTTGCCAAAAGAATAACAAAAAGGCAAACTCCTAAGTAAATATTCGAGTTAAATCCCTAACAGTTGCTTTTTATTTCAAATAAATAATTATAATCTAGACCTTGGCCAGCCCAGACTAGAATATAATTTATTATAGATAACTTAGTAAACAAACAGCCACTAATGCGCCATACCTACGGTTTGGTTTAATCCAATTAGTAATAATTACGTGTTAACCGCGCGTTCCACGGACGAACCAGGAAACAACACGAAAGGTTATTTTTGAGGCTCACCTAATGAAGCCTGCATTGTTTTGTCTCTCTGACTAACAATGCGCGCTTCATTAGCGCCGATTTTGCAGGAGCCGTGGGGATTTTCATTCTAAATGCTTATTTATTACACTTCATTTATATCTATTGCACAATTTGCAATGTAATAGTGAGAACATAAGCGATGTAACTAGAATTGAGTGTGTCATGTCCTTTTATAATACTTTCTACTATTGCAAGTGTTGAAGTCCTCATAAATAAAACCAGGAATATATGCTACATTCAATTATATTATTCTGTCAGATCCAACACTTTACAATTTACAAAACATCAGAGCTAAGAGATAAAACTACCATAACTTCGACGCTTTATCCACCAATGTCAATCATGGTGTCCTCTCTTGTCATTCTATATTTTTACTTCCGCTTTTACGGTTAAACAAATATTACTTTAATACATTTTACTTAAAGTAATCATAATAATATATCAATAATTTACAATGTAAGTATTTGTGAATATTAAAGTAATTTTCCCTTTCTTTTTCTTTTATTAATACAATATTGGATTTAATAAAACTGACACGACCACAACAAACAAGCGTCCATCTTTTTTTACTATGAAATAACAATATCACATCTAATATAAATATGGCAATTTACGAATTCATGGAAAAAATTATCAATAATGTAAACAAACGAAACCCAACAATCGCTTTGTTTATGGATATGTCTAAGGCTTTTGACAATGTTCATCATAAAACCTTACTCAGTAAACTTGAAACATACGGTGTAAGAGGCAACGTCAATAAACTGATAGAATCATATTTGAGTAACAGGAGTCAAATAACACATATCAACAGAACTAACCCCAGAACTGGTATTAATACTACTTACCCATCACAAGAAAGGTCAGTTTTTTGTGGTGTGCCACAAGGCAGTGTACTGGGTCCATTACTGTTTATTATTTACATAAATGACCTTCCTAATGTAACTCACCACTATATTTCTATCTTTGCCGACGACAGTACTATTCTATTTACCTATGACGATTCGAACAATATAGAATATGACATAAATAATACATTAATAACTTTGATTAACTGGCTGACTTTTAATAATTTGACAATTAATTTGACAAAAACTTATTTAATGAATTTTAAACAACGAAATAACACTCCCCTAGATATTGACATTAACTATATAGGCAATTCCATTGACGAAGTAGATACCACTAAATTCTTAGGTTTGACTATCGATAACAAGTTGACATGGAAACCTCATATCTGCATTTTAATTAATAAATTGAACCAGTCTGCCTATGCATTGAACAAATTAAGAAAAGTTGCCAACTTAAATACTCTTTTAACAGCCTATCACGGATATACGGCGTCAGCTCTTAGATATGGAATAATGTTCTGGGGCAATTCCATTGACAAGGAGATTATTTTTAAAGCCCAAAAGAGATGTATAAGATCTATGTTTGGTTTGATGCAGGATGACTCGTGTCAACCTTACTTTCGCAAATATAAAATTTTAACACTGCCTTCAATGTACATAAATGAAATTGCAAACTTTGTTAAAAACTGCCCACATTACTTTAAGACACACCCCATAGGAAGCCGACGTGAGGGTAATTTAAAAGTAACCGAAAGTTGTAAAGCCCTTCTCCGTAGAATAAGTATTAATTGCATGGCACCAACCATATATAATAAAATCCCATTGAAAATTAGAACAATAAATGATAATAAGAAATTTAAATCTGCACTCAATGGCTTCCTTGCTGAAAAAACATACTATAGTGTTAAAATATTTTTAGATGACAAGATAATTTAATAATCATATATATATATATTTTTAAACTGTATTATCTGCTGACATTTATTTTTGACATTGACATTTGTTTTTCATTGTAGTATTAGTTCTTGACATACCCACGAATTTAATGATTATTGATTTTAAATAAATTAAAATTATATTGACATTAATTTTGATACTAAGATTGAATGTGAATAGTTATACATATTTCATAACATGTCTTTTTAATAATAAATAACTATTAATTTTGTTAATTTTTCAAATTGTAGTATGAATAAATTTAAGTTCATATGCTGATAGGGCGAATCATGGCTGTACCTACAATTTAATAATGAACACCATTGTTACCTACCCATGTTTATGAACAAATAAATGAATTATGAATTATGAATATATTCATCATACTTTTGTGAATTATATTTTACATTGAACTGACATCGCAAAAATGTATTTAGAATTATAAAGTAAAATGGACTTTGAGAATAATTATGTTTCACTTAAATAGATAAGTAGTAAAAACAGGTTTGCAGTATGATAGTCAGCACCGGATTTTGATAAACAAAACCAATTAATAACTAAGTAGTCTAACACAAGTTGCAACAAAACATATAGGTACATAGTTGAGTTTGGAACCTAGCTTCAATATCTCATCAATCACATCTATGTAGACCTCATCATGCTAACCAGCCAACAAGAGTTGGGCACTAGTTTCCATTTGGACATTGTAATGGGATCCAGCAAGCCGGTGTCGTCGACCCGAGCGAACGCGGCGGACGATGCTAAGCTGCTGCCTGCAGTCAGTTGCAGGGGTCGCATCGGGGAAACAATGCGACGGATGTGCCGCGAGGATCGATTCACTATCGGCTGAATCGATTTAATCGATTATACGGACACGACTAGCACCGCACACCCGCAGCACTGCTCGCAGCTGGCACGGAGCGGCATCCGGCCACACGACTAAATAAACGGATAGAGGCGAAGCTACATACAAGAGCGCTGAGCTAGCACTACTACAAGCGCATTCAAATAACCCACCACGCTGGCCCAGTACGGATTGCTGGGCCTTACTGACTTCAGATGCAGTCGGGACCACTTGCCTGACGTGTCCAATGACACCCATCCAATGACTGGCCTTAGCGAATATTGCTTAGTTTCAGCTATCGCAGGCCGAGCGCGGTAATCCACTGCGCTATCGAGCCCCTGCTGATCCTTGGCTGCCAGTAGCACTAGTGATTATCATTCGAGTTAACATTAGCAGCCACCTGTTGCACCTTGTTCGTCGTCATCGTCACCATCCAGTCCCAGCACGGGATGTGGACTAAATCTCCTCGGGGAAAAGAAAATATTTTTAACTCGCTCTAACTCCCAACTAAATTCTGAGAAAAAACACTGTGGTGGAGAGAGATTTTGTCCGCGTCCCGTATTAGGCCTACAGGGGTTCTCGATCAGATTCCGCACCGTACACGAGCGTTTCTGATGAAATATTTTATTAATGAGCTGAGATGCGGCTATAGACTTTGTGCAGTGTACAGAGAAACCAATGAAATGAATTTAAAAATAGTGTTTTGCGCTATAACTATAATTTAATAATTAATAATACAATGTAGCTAATATTTGCAATTCATCAGAGCCAGCGGTTGTGTCGGGCAGTGCGCGCAATGCGTGCAAGAAGCGCGCGTGATTCCGCGCACGCAGCGACCGACCGCGTTTTTGCCAAAGAATAGTTTCCGGGATGCAGCGAAAAAGCCGCGCATTGTACACCGCCGCTGGCGACAGAGACGTTAGCAACAGTGTTGCTAATGGAACCGTTTTGGACCCAATTACATCAGTCATTACAGTAATTTCGATAAGGAAAAATTGCCTTGGATTGCGATGCAGCGAGCGCCGGCTGATAATTTTCAGGATATACCCGGTGGGTTCCGATGACATTTAAAATCCGGCCAATTTTACTCCATTATATTCCACAGTGGAAAATCTTGATTGGTCTGACTCGTTTTCTGAAGAAATCTTGCGTCCTTTCGCTCAAGATTTATCGCATCATAAATACGCGCTCGCCGCGAGTAAAATAAATAAAAAATAGCTGAACAAAATCGCAATCACGCACGACTCACTTTATCGAAGATAAAAAAGCAGAGAGAATAATGGGAGACAGGCCGGTGGGTTTGAGAGATATCTCTTTATTGAGGCGCGCTGAGCCTGTTTGTAACAGAATAATGGATCAAAGGCGGCCGCCGCTTCGCCGAGCGCGCCCGACGGCGCCCGACGCCGCCCGACCGGCCTCACGTCGGCTCATGCTATTAACCACTTAGCATTTTTTAAGAGACCCCTCTAATGAAATGTTACCAAAAAGTAGATCCTTTTAGAGAAACCTGTAGCTGCGCAGACCAATCTTGGAAAAGGAACAATGAAACGCATCCCCATTTTCTAAAACACGGCAAGTGTCTTCGGAACGGACATGGTTTTATTGCATTCGCGTCTATGCATATAAATGATGACAAAGTAACACGTTTGAAATCAAACCTTTTAAAAATGTACCTGCTCAAGTATTCCGCATGTGCACACATTTAGCACGGCCATTTGAGTTCTGGCTGGGAATGACGTCACAAATCCAGCTAGACTAGACAAATTAAATATGCTGAAAGTGGAGCAGCCTCCAGAAGTATTCCGCTTAGGTCGTTTCACCGCCAATAAATATTATAATAATGTCATAATAATATACTACATAAACATATAAACAAGCATGACATTCAACACACAAGCATTCGCCCTTACCAGGATCCAAACCTGGGAACTCTTGGCCGATAGCCAACGATCTGTCCATGCGACCAAACTTCCGTCATTATGAAGCGTACGGAATTGGACTAGTTCACTGATTCCGATGTCGACTGCAAGTATGTCAATTTAGATAGCTATCATTTCAGAATCGACAAACGGAGTCGCAAACTGTCCAGCGCAGCCGTCCCAGCCTGTCTGCTGAGGATCTCGCTTCGGAATTGAATCATAAACATGCTTTATGACCTGAAATGACAAACACGCATTTAGGTCTGTTGCAACCTCATCCATAAGCAAGTATCGAACGCGCTAGTGACCGGTGCAGGGATACCAGCGCGATCAATTATGACACGAACACCGCTCACGGCTGCCGATAAAATCTGCCATCGCGGAGAACAATCACGGGGTAGAATCGATTGTGGCCGAGAGGATCGCTCGCTCGTCGAATCGATTATACCCGCGGCTGCTGATCTGCGATAAGCCGCGGCGAGTGTTGGCTCGCTTCTCCGGAATCGCGCCGGAGCCTTCCTTCGAATCGTTGGCATTTCCGTCTCTAGGGCCGGACGCGATCGCATCATTCTCCGAAAAACTTCGGTTCGAGTAGCTCTCATTAATAGTTATGCAGCCAAATCAACGGGAGGCCAGAACAAAATTTTTCACAGAATCGATACCAAGAAAATTGTGCTTAGAAAAAGTTCGAAAAATTATAGACTTGATGCGGGCAGATGCCGAGTGGTATAGTTGTCTGTCCGGATTGCGGAGGACGCGGGTTCGTTACCCGCATCAAGATTGTAATTTTTCGATCTTTTTCTAACCACAACTTTCTTTGTACTAATTTTTCTAACATAATATACAGTTCAAATTACTGATCACCCGATCAGTATCCCTCCCCCCTATTACAAAACATGGACTAAAGTTAGTCATGATTTAAAATTGATGCTAACTCTGTCTTTCATTCAAAGTGACAGTTTAAACATCAGTTTTAAACTACCTATGACTAACTTTAGTCCATGTTTTAAAATAAGGGGCCTAGGTTTACAGTATTTTCCTCATTATTATATTACATAGAGGACGGTTGCCAATGCGGTGTTTTTCGTGGAAATGGAATATATCAAAGGTACTTAGCAAAGCAACATTACACGAATTAGTGAGACTCGGGCTATAAATCAGCCTGAGCTTATCGCCGATTGGGCGCGTCGGCAGTCGTCTCCGTGTCTGCGTGATCTCGCGCCTCAGAATTAATTACGGGTGCCTCGAGTCTAGGGACACCGCAGCGAGAAGCTGGTGAAAAGTGCATCTTATTATTATTTTATATCCGCATACATATACGATTTTAGTATTTATAGTAAGGATCACAGAACCTCTTTTACTGTGGTGAGGATACTTTACTTGGATAATATTATACGATCAAGGTTGAGACGGTTTGAAGAACCGTGACACAATTTGAAGATATTATGTTTCTTGAATTGAAATTAACAAAAATATTTTAATATTTTTTATATGTTCTGTAAATGAT
The DNA here is from genome assembly GCA_963931975.1 of Cataclysta lemnata. Lineage (NCBI taxonomy): Eukaryota > Metazoa > Arthropoda > Insecta > Lepidoptera > Crambidae > Cataclysta > Cataclysta lemnata. The sequence goes on from OZ008355.1 coordinate 14,415,234, forward strand.
GATATAAATGATAAAGGTAAAATTAACGAACGAGATGTATAAAAGGACAAAATTAACAGCGCTGGCTGACCCCACAAACTGGATACAGAGCCGTAGATATAATGATGATGATCCTATTGCGTTGGCAACAACACGACGACGACTCTCCAATCAACGCAAACATTACATCGAGATAAAAAGTCGTCCACATAAGTGCAAAAGCAGAAGGCGAGCGTTCGATTCTTCGCACACGCCATTAAAGTTTTCGCATGAAAATGAGTTGATCGCAGGCGGCTGTTCTTTTTTGTCCTGACGGGATCGGCCCGGACCGGCCTCGTTCTTAGGAATGCGGATACCCGGCCTTAGGGGGGAAAGAGTCCCGAGGAATGTTGAAGCTCTACGCCGGGACTTGGAACTGGAGCGACGCTTCCCACACGGACCCAGAATTTTGTTTTCATTACGCTCAGTCAACCCTTTACCTAAAATTTACTAGTGGTCGCCCGTGGTTTCGCTCGCGCTTAAGGCGGTTATTTTATAGCCTAATTCCTTCCTCGATTATTGGACTGTCTGCCGGCCTCAGAGACGTCAAATAACGTTAATGAGTACCTACTTAACGTCAATAAATGACAATTCAAAACTAGTCTAGATTAGAATGAAAAATTTTGACATTAAATACTCATTAAAGTTAATTGACGTCTCTGAGACGGCAGTAAGCAACACTAATATATAAGCTAAACTTTACACACAATTCATTGATGAGACAGGAATATAGGTCTCAATTTAGAATGAACAATACTGGTGTCCCTCAAGGAAGTATTCTGGGCCCTTTACTTTTTCTGCTATACATTAATGACCTGCCTCATGCTACAGCAAATAAGTGTATAATGTTTGCAGATGATACAACACTTATTATAAAATGTAATAATGCAGACACATTCGAACAAAAAATTAATGATGCACTCACGGACGTTGTAAACTGGATGAAAAGTAATTTTTTACATATAAACATAAATAAGACCTTACTCATTCAGTTTAGATCATATAATACAATTCCAATGTCGGTAAAAATAAATTATAATAATAATCAAATAAATGAAGTGGATTCATCTCGCTTTCTAGGCATAATAATAGACAAACACTTAAGCTGGAAAGATCACATCGACCTTGTTTGCAGTAAATTAAATAGGTTTGTCTTTGCTTTAAGAAAATTAAGACAGACCGTATCCAAGGCAGCTGCATTAACAGCGTACCACGGATACGTCTCATCCGTCCTGAGCTATGGCCTAATATTATGGGGTAATTCAGTAGATTTTGACAGGAGTTTTATAATCCAGAAAAAATGTATCCGGTCTATTTGTAACGCCCGATATGATGATAGCTGTAAGCCGCTATTTCGAACGCTCAAAATTCTCCCTCTGCCCTCTATGTATATTAGAGAGGCGTGCGTATTTGTTCGCTCTCATCCAAGTTTTTGGAAGATGCGGGTTGATATGATGCCCAGACAGACTAGACGACAATATGTCAATCTATTGTATCAACCTCCCTGTCATAAACATATTTATAAAATTAATGTCTACAATATGTGTATTAAATTATTTAATCATTTACCTGATGACATTAAATGGTTGACTATTAATAAATTTAAATTTGTTTTGACAAAGTGGCTACTAGAACACTGCTTCTATAGTGTTAAAGAATATTTAGAATACAAGAAAAAATAAAAAATTATAATATAAAATTAATGTTATATTACCTTCTAAATAGTAGACTGACATTGTATAAATTTAAATAAATTACTAATACCTTATTATAATTTGCATGCCTGCTTGCAGGTTGAATACTGTACTGGACCTATTGCTATTATGATATACCTATTGTAAACATGTATTCTGGCAAATAAAGATTATCTTATCTTATCTTATCTTATCATAACTAAAATAATTTTTCGATTTGAATCAGTAGTTCTGTTCCTGAGTTCAACCAAACAAACTTTTCAGCTTTATGATATGAGTATATATTGGCCGTATGGTGACGGCAGAGAAGAGTACCTACAATGATCACCACCCGGGGGTGTCGTACCTACAAGGCGACTTTGGGCGACTAAGGGCAAAGACCGCAATGAGTCCGCTACTGTCATATACTGCGACTTACTTGCCCGATCCACAGCAATAGCTCACCACCCAATACATAGGCCCTTTTTTTTTTTTTTTTTTTTTTTTGACGGAGTGGAATGCATTTACGCACCTTATCGGCCGCTAGCCAGACGGCCGACGTGTGTGGGACTCGCCCGACTCAAGATCGAGTCGGGAATACGCCACTAAACCACTCCGGTGTCCCTCCAGCCCTTCTGGCGGGGAGAGTCTGGGGTCTGCCGCGAGGCAATTCACCAGTCTAAATAGGCCCTATCCTAATTGGCGAAACGTGGGTGTTGATTCACCTCTGCCTAACCCTTCGGTCATATAGGCGTGATTTATCTATGTATTTATAACAGCCGGCCCTTAAGAGTGGTGACCAAAAATATGTTATCTGAAACCGCTTTGTGCTTGCCCCGGGTTTACAAAGTAGTACTCAAGTTACCACACCAGCATCTAAAACCCCGAAGCATTATGCGTGGGGTCAACGTACGGCACCGCCAACCTGTCACGTCAATTCTCGTCACATAAAGGCTCGACTCCATACTCTGTTCCGAGAAATTAGCGTCTGGCGAGCAGTACTTAAACGACTTAATGAAACACTGCAGCCTACTTAGCGTCCGCTGAGCGGCATTAAAGCCCATGAAGCCTGACGGTCGCCTGCCGGTGCCTGGCGGCCATTGCGACCAGCCTAGTGAGGACTTCGTGTCTTTCAAGGGGCTATTTGTTGATTGCTCTGCTTGCGATGCACGTAGAACAACTCGCATCCTGCTTCTCAACTCTTGTGATCTGAAAACATAAAAACATAATTACAAAACATCATGGACTAAAGTTAGTCATAGCTTAAAACTGATGCTGTCACTTTTATTTCTAAATGAAAGATCAATAGCACCAATTTTAAAATATGACTCACTTTAGTGGAAACTTTAGTAGAACATTTAGCTAACTTAAAATGAAAAAGCAAATTTTTCGCATCACGTGTAATATTGAAATAAAATGTCAGCAAGCAAGGACTTGGCATCAGCAGTTTCTTTATATTGCAAATGAATTGCAGCAAAGCATACTTATCGAATACCTGAATGCGTCAATGGCAGCAAAACCGCACCAGGCAGCGGGGACTCCGGCCCTTTCATATTATTAAGCACTGATTGGCCTCACATTGTTATATCGTGCAGATTATTTAATTAAGGTGCCAGTTTCAGAATTGTATCAGCTGTGTTAGCAGCGGCCAATTTCTGTGCCAATATAAGTACCTATTTTATTTAAGTCTAGTTTTGATTATTTTCTTTTCTTGTTTCGTTTGTTCTTTAAGAAAAAAATATCAGAAAATCGTGATGTAAAAAGTACTGGAATCGTGAGATTTTTAATGATCGTATTGTGCATTTTACTTAGGTACTTAGTACCTATTGGGTGCAATCTTTTAATATAGGCAGAGGCGTCGTGGGGAATGCAGGTCAACATTTAATTTTGGAGACCAAGCAATATTGGGAAAAATAAGTCAGAATGTTCCAAAATTATATCTCTAGCGACCCGCGACCGCAACGTTCTCTTTTAGACTATTTTTCAACATTTACTTTACCTGTGTTGAAACAATACACTAATAATAGTACCTACAAAATTTAAATTAGATTCCGTATAAACGAGTGAACTTAGTTCCGACGCCGCGAGAAAGGTGTGGCAAGCGAGCCCGACTGGCTTTTAAGTTAAGCCATTAACGCGTTCCTCCTTATCTGTTACAAGACTACATCTAGTTCGCAGGCGCCTCCCTCCGCCGACAACGGACCAGCACCACAAGGACAGACAAGGAACCCTTGGTCGTGCCGGGCATGGGCGTGCTGTACTATTCTGCAGATGTAGCCGCAGAGAAGTCCCATTCCACCGACTGCTGGGCTGGGACGCAGAGAGCACTCGGACCCCGAGCTGGAGGTGCCTTGTGCTTGCGGACGCTTTCATGGCTAGGTGTTCATTGAAAGCGTCGGGGTCAGCGCTTCGTTGGCGGATGGAGGTCTGAGAGGGTTTTGGAGATACAGACTGAGGCATACTGCGCACACCCCCATCCTCTCTTGGATAAACGAATTGTAATTTTGAAAGGCGAAGCCCGGTTTTTGATCTGCATAGGGTCACAGGGAGACGCCATGAAATGGCCCCTACAATGCCTACAATGGTCTACGTCGTATCGAATGCAGGTAAATTGGACAAAACAATATGGCTCTGGCATGATTGGCACGGCATGTAACCGAGGATTACTCTGCAACCGCTACCCGTGTGCGCTCCACAGTCGGCGACCTCCATATTGGCGCAGAATACATAGTGCGTGCTCCGACAAGGATTTTTTTCTAATCGCCATGAATCCGTTTACGATCGGTGAACGTGCTGCGGGTCGCGCCAGTGAACGCCCCGTGAATGGTGATGAACTCGCTTCACATGGCGAAAATACAAAGCAGGTAAATACTAAACAGGCGTATTCAACTGCATATGAAATGTACTTGAATTTAGGCGTCACATGCTTCCACCTTCGCGATTGCCTTGCGGAGGACTGGAGGACCTGCCAGCCATTATTTACTTGGCCATGTGGGTAACAGAGCCGTATGGTGGCGGCAGACCAGAATACAATTGTCACCACCCTAACTTCTCCCGTAGGTATCGTACAAGGCGACTAAGGGTTAAGACAGCAATGAGTAATGGGCAGCACCATTCCCTTAAACCACCTAGCAAATACTAGCAATAATATACTGCGATTTCTGTGCCCGATAGATGGCAGTAGGCTCGTCGCCTATTTATTACATGGGAATGGGGCCTAGCTTAATTGGCGAAAAATGTGCGTTTTAATCCGCCTATCTTCGGAGATATAGGAGTGATTTATGTTTGTCTGAATGTGGATAATAGGCACAATGTGCAATGATTTAACGCGCAATTCGCAATCGACACTTTCCGAGAAATAGGGCTAGAATCTGGAGTAGTTTTTAATCGGCCACCGCCCCCGTGTTTGGCGCGTTTCGTGGTGTCAGTCAGATTTATTTTCAATAATTCAAAAATTGTTACAGAGTGGATTTTGTGCAGTGAAAGTGGTGTTATTTTGATGCACAAGCATCCGTGTTGATGTGCAATTATGCAGAATCATCGAAAATAAGTCTCATGATGTGTTTGATGTTGTGGTGAAGATCGCTATAAAAAGTGGTTTTATCCATTTCATCAAGCACCATCATTAGCTCTGTTACCATTCAATTCGCGCCAAGCACTCCCTAGGTGCGTTAAAATATGTGGCACCCATATTTTAACGTAAAATTTATTTCATTCATACTTTTCACCCACTCATTATTTCATAAGACTACAGATAAAATATACACTAAAGACTTGGCTGTATGGGCTAGACCCTTTGCCTTCCCTAAAATATTGGGAGAATTTAAAACTAAACTCGGCCACCGCCCACGGTGTCAGTCACTTTTCTCGAACAAGTGAGACAGCTAAGAAGGCAGTGAGGGTCCTGGCAGCGACCACCCAGCGCGCTCCCGCGGCCTCGTCAACCAGCTAACGAAGCACCCTGGGAACCAACCGATCGATCAATGTGGCTCCAATTTATTCAACATTGCCATTTGACGAGTACGACGGCTTGCGTGGCCCGTGCTATGATACATTGTTGGATTTGCTTGTTCTTTTACGACGAACACAGGGATACCGCATTCGGGGGATAGCGTTCCTATACTAGGCCGCAGTTGGCTTACGGACTGATAAACAAAAGGTTTGCTCTAAATACTCTTTGCTGTTAAAAATCCACTATTACGAATTTAGGGAAACAATTAGTCTGTACAAACTATTGGCCAATTTTGAATTCTTACAAGTGTTGGAATGTTGGAATTGGAAAGTTGAATTATTTTAATTAATTATGATCGGTACAGCTGCATGGTGCAATATTTAACTGTTGTGTTTTACAGCTTTTGCTTCACCTGCGCGACCATACCAAGAAGCAACTTATTGCTGACGTGCCTCATTGTGTGACGTTTCTGACAGAAGGCAGGGCTGGCCCGCAAGTCTAGTTCTTTCGTACATTAATTCTTTATTTGCATCTTCCCGGCATAATTGGTGATATGAATTAAGAGAGAGGTGATGGCTCGACGACGTCTGCCCGATATGAATGGAGGATGAAACACGCTAAATCGTTATCGCTCAAAACAAGTATTCAAAAAGTAAATTAAGGCATTACTCTTACGGCACTTCACAATGCTCTTAACTGAATGCCAACATTATCGTAAGGAAGAACATAGTAGGTACTGGCACCAACACATTCCCGATACAGCACGATCAGATAGACGCGATGTAATAATATTTGCCGAGTACGCGCGCTATCGCATCGGCGGCCAGTTTATTTGAATAGGTCCCGGCGAGAGGAGCGAGCGGCTCATCGACCCGGTTGTGGCGATCGCTATCGACCCGCTCACCCGCTGCAATGGCCTCGTCAGCCGCACTGAGCCACGGCTCGCGGGTTCCACAAAAATGGCTCACTTTATCTTTCCCTGCTGTGGAACTGTGGAAGTCGCTTCAAATTGACCTGATGTATCTTGCTTGACCAATTTGTAAGCTGCTTTGGATACTTCCATTTGAATGAGCGGCCGGATTATCGAAATGGGTTTTATTTGAGAAATATTTGATGCGGTGGTGATTGCGATTTGATCTATTATTCACAGTCCGATAGACTGGTCTGGAGGAGGGGGAGCAGAGCCCGCCGCCTGACGCAAATGGTCGGTGACGTCACGCAGTATGGAAACGTGACGGCTTCTCTGAGAGAGGACCGGCTGCGGCGAGGCGAGCGCACTCACGCACTCATCAAACAACCTCCCGGTAATCGCTTCGCACTCCAAATACACTGTGATAAATGCGCCTATTTTTAGAAACGGGAACCCACACTGCCTAGGGGCCACACACTCCACATACATTATTGCTATGACCCAATATTCACCAAAGTAATGTGCGCGAAACATTTTTAGGAACACGAGTAGTTCACTTTTATTTGTTCGCGAATGCGTTTAGTGGAAACGTGCAGCGTTCCATAGATCAGGAGGTGGAACCATTAGACGATCACTTGATCGGTCATTATCAGATCACGCTTATACAAATTCTGAAGACTCATTATATTCTTAAATTAGGCCTTTAAAGGGGATAGGGTTTAGGGCATTTTATAACACCCACGTTTCGCCAAGTCTACTGCCATCTATCGGGCACGTAAATCGCAGTACTTATTGCTAAGTGATATAAGAGGAACGTTGCTGCCCATTACTCATCGCTGTCCTAACCCTGGTCGTCGTGGACGACACGACACCCACGGGAGAGATTGGGGGTGGTGAAAATTGTATTCCACTCTGCCGTCACCACACAGCACACTTGAAGACTATAATGTTTGCCGTAATCTCAGATTTATATATTCATATATCTGTGGCCGTAATACTGGTTGCTACAAATGACTCCTACTGAACCTAATTATGTATGTTTTTTCTGCCTTTCCTTATACACTTTCCTTATATACAGGTCCTAAACAGACCACACATTATAGATCTATAGTAAGCTCTTTAATTTCTCACAACTAGGGCAGAGGCCTTACCTATGGCTGGAAGGATAGAGACCGAATCCATTCAGTGTCCGATTCTAGGTAAACTGGTTTCAGGGTTTGCGTGGCTGGAGGCAGTCTGCAGCAGATGCTAATAAGCAGAAACCTGAAATGGGATTGTTCCGCGCTAGTGTTTAGGGACTCGACTTATCAGCTTAAGAGATTTATTTGAAGAATGCTCCTCCCAGCGGTCATGTGGGCACAAACAGCAAACATTATATCATGACGATGCAGTACATAAACACATAGAATTGGAATTTACTTTCCACAGATAGTTTATCGAGTAGCTTTGAGGTCGTGTGTCGCTTGGAATATTCATTTATATTGGTGTATACAATTGTTAGAAATAAACCATTGTTTGTTATTCAGGTCTTGACTTGAATAATTAATGCTTACCCAAATAAAACAAAACACTTCTAAAATGGTAAGGGTAATATTAACCCAACATTGTTGGCGAATTGTGGGTTGTAAAAGACCTTCTGCCTTCCCCCGGCCTAACTGATCTTGAATGCTGTCTCCCTGAAAAGCAGAGAAGCACCATCGCTCGTCTGAACCGAGCTTATCAATCGTCTGTTGCAATGTAATATTTTGTGTAAATAGGACACTTGCGTGAAGCCCGTCACCAATTTCCATGACAAACGCGCGCACCAGTCTGGCTGCAAGCGGCCTATTAATGCGGTGCATGATCCACAGACCACAACTAATGAAAGGCGGACAGATTACATGCTAAGCCCCCCCTCCCAATCCCCCCTCCTCGCTCCGCACCTGCGGCACTCGCCGCGAGTGATTGACACTGATCCCGCAGATTACTCATGCACCAACCGTGGGGGGGGGGTCTGCAGAGCCTAATGTATGTGATGCTTGTTCTGACTTATGTGAGCTTTTATTAATACCCCACCTCTACACATATCGATGAAAGACACTCGTAGGTCATTTTTCGACGATCAAACCACCATTATTACATACATACATACGTCACGCCCTTCTCCCACAGGGGTAGGCAGAGATCACTTCCTTCCACTTGCTACGATCCTTACATACTTCTTTCGCTTCATCCAATCTCATCAATCTCTTCATGCATGCCCGTCGGTTTCGGGTACTCTTGACCTGGCCCTTTTTCAAAAGACTTTCAATTTGATTATGAAAGATCCGCCTAGGCCTTCCCCTTCCCATTTCTCCATTCACTTTCGTCATGTAAATCCTTTTTGTCATTCTCCTTCATTCATTCTTTCGACGTCACCAAACCATGCGAGCATCCCTTTCTCAATCCTTGTCATTATATCTTATCTGTTATACAATCGGTCACTCAGCCTTACTCCAGCCATTGTTAATATATATATATATATAGCGCCGGAGTCCAATTAACGTAATCGCCACCATTACATTCAGTTAAACGCCCGCCGTCGTAAGCGTCGTATCTACCGTCGTGTTTATGATGTTATAAATGTGCCGCCCATTTGCATGCTAAGTGGGCCTTCTGCTGAGGTCGCGTGCTACTCGCAACGATATCCCGACTTCATGTCCCATGTGAGGCAGACAGGATCCTATGATAGCGGCACTGCTGGACCGAGCAGTGGTTATGATACGCTGATACACTGATTGGATCTGGACAAAGTGGTCCAGATCCAATCCTGGAAAATTTATCTGGTTTCGATAGTGAAGAATAAAATGTTGGTTTAACTTCACCTATCAATGTAGCCAGATAATATTTTAAGAAGTTAAGCGACTGCTAAAAACTTGCATGTTCAGTGTGAAATATGGTTGAATGCAGCTGCAGAGAATCCACCGGAATTAGCAAAATTGTAAAAGACGTCTAAAATTGAGAACCTCTGGTGTAAACAATTGAAACTACAACATCCTGTAACGTCGACAACACAGAGACCCAGCCGTGCGTGTCCAGTCGCCATGGATGGACGCGACGCACGCGGCGGATGCGATGGACGCTCTCCCATCTGATAATTCGCGTCATTAAGCCGAGCTGCGCCTCGTCCGCAGTGTGGGCAGGCATCATCACATACCATTTTGTTTGCTTCATTGAAGGAACACTCCTTTGCAATGATCATAGCCGAGTACAAGCGACAATACGCAATGCTAAGCCACAACAACGTAAATATACTCCAATCTATCTGAAATAGGGTCATATCGTTGGAAGTAATCGATAGTTCAATAATCTGATAGTACGTCGACCGCAAATCGTGGTGATATATGGCGCACTTTATGTGTAGCCAACACATTTTATAGTAAATGTTACGATAAAGTTGATACTTGTTATATGTAATGTGATGTGGCACATCATAGACTGGTATCTCAAGTATATTTAGCTTTTCTTTATCATTATCTGAGGACATGCAATTCCTGTGGCTAGTCACGAATATCACGACTTCAGTATTGCCTAGAGTTGGCAATGCATATAAGCTGTACACATTATAAATCTTGTCATCCGAATAAGAGAAGAACAGATGTCACAATTGTAATACCCACTGCAGTGTGCGTTGACGATGAGCGGTCACCCGTGCGGCCTGAGATCGTCCCAAGGTGCTTTCAGAAATACAATCAGTTTTATCCAATACAATCAATAGTATTTACATTGTACTAATAGTTTTCGTTTGCTTTTGCTGAAGCGTGGCCATCTTCTTCATTGTGATATGCAGTCTTTGGCTTCGTTGAATTTTCTCGAAGTAGAATGCTTATGCATCAGCAAAATTCAAATGTAAACGTCTGTTTGCCCACAGGCACCCATAAAAGTATAAATGATGTTGCAATAACGCCAGAATGGTTTCTGCGTGTCTCCGGGAACATGCTTTTAGCGTAAATCAAAGTCGCGACTGGGATTGGGCACGCCAACTTGGAATGGGCTTTTCCTCCATGTGCACAGACTTGTTGAAACTTACTCCTCCAAGCTGCTGATCGCAATGGTGAACGGACAGTGTTTGTTCAGTTCTGTCTGAGAACTTGGCAATTTATCCACAGTCCGTTGATGAATTCTGGCAATCAGTTGGACCCACAGAACAGAAGATTAACTAGCGTAAATTTCAAGTAAATTATTGTGGTTCCAATTCTCGTCTTACACTCTAATACTTCAAATGAATGCCCAATATGGTTTTTTTCTATCGAATGAACACAGTTAAGTCATCAGTAAGTGTGGTCGTCAGGCGATAGCGCCCTAGTTTCTAAAGGACGGTTTTCCAAAATCGTTAGTTGCGCTCGGGAACAGCCTCAAATTTTCTGCAAATCCCTCGTGGGCTTTGACAACAAGTAATGTTAATGCAATCAACCTTTTATCATCATTCCCAATTCAGCCTATGAATGCACACTGCTCGTAACCTTTATTTTATTTACTTTGGAACTCGTATCACCACTTAGCAGCACTTAACTTTTAACCACTGAATAAATAAAAGGCTAAGTAGAAGTTACATTTACTCATTTAGGGTTTGTCGTGAGGTCAGAGCCGACGCGCGTTCGATCGCGGTGTCCACAAATATCAAGCCGTATATTTTTGACACCAGCCACAATCTCTACTGAGAATGTCCTACAAGGACATGTGACCGATGACAATGGAATGGGAACCATCGGGAATGGAAGAGGACCATACTGTTCCGACCTCAGATAAACTGGGAACAGGGCATGAAGATGATGATGAAATAGATACCTACTTAATTATGTCTTGACCAAGAATTTGACTGCCGTATTCCACAGGCAGTGTATTTCATGATCAGATGATAGGCAATTTGTCTACAACTATAATCATCACAGCAACAGCTGTGATGACAGATATTTTGAAGAGAGCATTACCACAACACGAGTCCCAATTAGTGTCCTAAGACAATAGATATTTCCCCGAATTTGCCTGTGGGTATATCATATACGAGCGGCCCCGAGGCATTTCCACTGTGCTGGTCCACGAAGCGAGCATTGGCGTGCGCACTTATTATGGCCATTTCAACGGACTAAAACTAAGGTAATTGAATCGTAATCGTCGCAACCGTATGCGCAGCGTGGCTCGCGCTTTCCCTCTAAAAGCCAGTGTAGGTGAAGCGAATTAGATTTAGAGTTCATTACTGGCAGGACGCTTCACAATTTTACTTTAAGACCTTTATAAAGAGCAATTCGTGATGTGACGGCAAAGTAGAATACAATTCTCACCACCCCAAATCTCTCCCTTGGGTGACGTACATGGCGACTAAGGATAAATCAGCGATGAGGAATGGGCAGCAGCGTTCCTCTTATACCACCTAGCAATAGTACTGCGACATTTGTGCCGGATAAATGGCAATAGGCTCGCCACCTATTACCTGGGACCTAACATAATTGGCGAAACGTGGGTGCTAGTTCACCTCTGCCTATCCCTTCGGGGATATAGGCGTGATTTATGTATGTATGTATGTATAATTCGTGATGAAATGCATCTCAATCGCGCGTACTTATGAACAGGGTCTAATACATCAATATTGAACAGGACTAATGAATCAGCTTCACTACTGATTGCGACATTGCGCCCGAGTCCGCCCGTCTAGTCTACCTCGATGGTGCGTTAAAAAACCATTACCTACGACTGGTATATGTAGGTATATCAGTCACTGCGCAGGAGACTGATGTGGTTGGTTGTAACAATAAATAGCACTGTTAAATCATCGTAGACGGTTGATTTTTGATAAATGTTAACAAAATGTGTTGGCGAAGATTCAGCTGTAGCTAGTTTTACGTTACATTAAAATACAATGGTGTACGTCAGTCAGTAATTTGTTTTACAAAACGAGACGCGTTTCTCCCAGCATATTGCGCCGTGTTATTCTGAGCGGATTCTGATTTCCAATGAAATTGTTATTCATTCTTGTGTTTTTTTTCCTTTGTCTAGAGTCTAGTGTTTTGTCTCTATGTGCTTCCATCCGTTTGGAAGGGCCTGTTCCCCGGCAGTGAGCACATTTAAAGGCTGGTTTGTGTTTATTGTGATCGTTTACACCATCACAGTAGTATAGTCAATAAACAGCTGCCAGACGGTGTTAGAAAATTATCCTGATTTAATTATTTCGCTGCGGGAATCTCAAATTAATTAAAAGCATCAGTCTTACAATGTAATAATATAAACTCTTAGGAAAACGTGTACTGTTGTAAAATATCACGTAAAAATTTGTCTTCCTGCATCTTTGTCCATCTTTTTGTGCCCTTCGTTAAAGGTCTCCCAGCGCGGCCCAAACAGTTGTCTGCGCTGCGGCCAAATCCGTTGGTCGGCCGACGCGTTTAAAAATACTTATCAATAGAATTTTCAAACTAGAACGCAATGTCAACTACTAACAATAGAGTTGTCAAATAATGTCATTCCAGCGACAAACTCAGCTGATTATTTAAGCAGTTTATTTAAGGATTTCCTTACAAATGAAAGTTATTGCTGTTTATAATGTTTGGTGGTTGTAGTAATTCAACGCTTAAACAAAAGCGTTGAATTTCTACACAGAATGTGTCCCGTCACCGTGCTTAGTTTAGCGGTTAAGTGATTGGTTCTTTAAATTACAGTTAGTATAGTTTATTACCTTTTTATAGTTTATTACCTCGTACCTTTTTTTTAATTGAATATCTCTTGTGCGGCGATAGCATTACAATTATACATACATACTTACTTATTTACTTTTTACAAAATCGCAGGTCGAGCGCGCCAAGCCAGTGCGCTAGTTTGTCATTATCCAAGTAGTCCATAAAAGCCTCGAATAACAGATGTTATTCTTTCAGATTCGTTTCGAGCCCAACAGCTCGGAGTCCAGCGGACCACGACACGAAGTGGCCACCGCGTGTGACGTGTGTGCGACACCGACAACTGATACCGTAGGCTAGTGATTGTGATGTAGGTGCGGCAATATAGCGGTTTACCAGGAGAGTAACTTTTCAAAACAATCACAATTAATGGCATCATGTACCTATCTCGGCATCCGTGGCAGTCTCTCTCTGGAAACTCGTTGCTCGTGTTATTATTAATTGTTCACAGATACTACCCACATAAATAACTACTATTAATATTCGGTGCGTGTCACGTTTCGGAAAGAATCTTAGAAAACTGGCACGCGTTTTTATAACCCTGAATAAACTCGGGACTTTCCGAATTTATTCTTTGTCTAAAAATGCATACTAGAGCTTTAAGTGATTTATTTCCTGGGAAGAAGCTAAATCGTCGTCGTAGCATAGCAACCGAGTGTATTTTTTTACTGGTAAGAAGGTATGCTTTTTAAATATTTTTGATAAATCAATGATTGTTATTTATTTACCAACACTCCAAAATATATAGACCAAGCAGTACATGGTAGGTAGTTTCAAACGTTTGACAACATCATTTAAATTCTCTGCCGTCAACTGACATCGCCTATCTAAACACAAAAACTGACAACTGGGTCTGTCTTTACGCATACCTGCAATAGTGTGGTGGACGGCTGCCCGGCGAGGCGCGGGTACCTTCCTCCGCTGGAACAAGGGTGTTTTTAGGGTGGCCAGTCACATGCAACAAGCTCAGGTTGACAGAGCCATGTGAACCAGATATTCGTCCGAGGCCATCGCTTCGGTTTCTGTGCTCTTGTGTCCTGTCGCGGTGAATCATCGCGTCGCGCTTCACAGAGGGAGCAAAATGGAAAACGACATCGTCTGGAAAATATTGCTTTGGAGAACACAGAATTTGTACAGTGTTATAATTAAAGTCCCACATTGAAACAGTAGATATTAGAGAACACTGACTCGCTTAAGTCGTCCATATAATATTAGGTAACTCTTTGGGAACTACTAGTGCTATCGTTGTCTGGGAAATTTTAATTGAATTATTGTCAGGGCGAGTTCACGTAATAAAACATTCAATAAGCAAGGGCTTGTCTGTAAATAATTTCAATAAAAATCCATCTCGAATTACGAGGTGAATTTCACAGACACCTCCTTGCGTTAAATTAAAATAGTCTGCGCTAAACCACTCGTGGATTAATTGGAGTTCAGCCGCCTGAAGAAGGGGGAAGGGGGGGGGGGGACAGCGTTGTGCTGCCGGGTTAAAGCCAACTAATTACTGAGCAGATGGTGACGATCAGCAGTTGATGTCCGATACTTGAAGTAGAATGACATACGTTTATTTTAGTACAATATACTGGGTGTAACAGAGAGGTGTAGTCATATTTAAAGGGGTTATTCAGACCATCAAACTGAACAACTTTCGCTAAGGAACCAAAATCGAAATTTCAGAAATAAATCACTCACATCCTCGTACTAAACCGAGAACCAGCTGATATTAGTTTATATGGGGGGGAGTGTTTTTTTTTTCTCAGATTTCGATTTTGGTCCCTTAGTGAAAGTTGTTCAATTTCCTTTAAATATGACTACATCTCTCTGTTACACCTTGTATATTATTATATCCATCTACGAGTCTCAAGTGTTGGTGACTCGAATTTTGAACATGGTTACTGAAATATACAGCGAACGTGTTGTGGGCTATGGCTGACGATTTTGGACAAACAATTGTAGAAAAAGAAATGGAGTGCCGCAGGGCTGACCTGAATATCGTTCTAAGCAACGCGAGTCTCCACTAAGGAAGCCGCATTCGGCTGGAGGCGCTGCCCCTGATGGATTCAAGTGACAATAAAATGCGGTGACAATGACGGATCGAAGCGACCATGTGCGTGTGACGGACCTTGGCGCTGTAGCGATAGGGGCGAGAATCGCCGAGCAAGGCGGGGAGGCGGGCTTATCGCGCATCCCACGGCCGCTCACTGTCGAAGGCTTATCTCACAAATCCTCGGCTGCGCCGCGGCTTGATTATAAGTTACGGGCCTAATCTACGATCTACAGTTCTCCTGCGAGACGCATGGAGCGACTGCGCTGCAGTGTTACGGAACAACGCATGGATCTGATAGCGCTCTAGTGGCCATCGCTGGTGAACACTCTGTTTCAACTGTTTTAAGCATTGTTGCACAAAAATCTTTCAGTCCTCGAGAGTCGTGTGGCGTGAGACTCTTGCTATTACTGGCACCGACTCACTCGTGTGATGATACATACCTGCCACAGGCACCATAGATACGGTTTGTTAGAAAAAGTATTAGCTTCCTACTTACAAATAAAAGATAGACGTCCCTTCTTGATAATAATTTATCTTTTCACCTATTCCATACGTAATTCTGTACAAACCCGAGAGGTGTGCTTCAGCTATGGAGTTTCCTTCTCCCTAGGAATTATTTTTATGGGTTTGAAAAAAATTACCTACAAATTTATAATATAATATAATATAATTTAAATTACTTTTTCACTAAGGGGTGGTACCCATGTAAAGAGGGTGACGCTATTGCTTTCGCCGTCAACATGAGGCGGATCTTAGAATATACTTAGAATAATAGCGGATGTTGGCGGACAGGCGGAGGAAAGGATTCCTGCAGGTTTTGAATGCATTTTATATTCTACGCAACATTTTAGCCATCAACAATATCGGGACAGGCTTATTTATTAGTGTATTATATTCTTTTGATGAAACCAAAGCGCAGGCGAGCATGAGCGCGGGGCTGGCCATAAATAAAGGCCCCTCGCCGTTTATTTATAGAGAAATATCATTAATTTCTTTTGCTTTGACAAAAAGCGTCGCCCTCGGGAGCCTCGGCGCAAGTGTATTGTTCGGGGAAATGGCGTGAATAACATCCCGAGCGCACGTATTGTGCCTCTTTTTCACACAACTATGCCCACCCCAAACCCCCTCCCCTCGGCCACTCGCTGTCTCGCTTCGTGCCAGTTGGTTGCCAGTTTGCTAGTCCCGAGAAACCTCCTGACGTGACCAGCTCGGCCGACATGTGCTGACGTGTCTATCCTCCACATCTCCCTGCTGAATAAAAAACTGGCCAAGTACTAGTCGGACTCGCGTACGGAGGGTTCCGTACCATTATCTACAAAAAAAACAAACGGGAAAAAAATAACTTAATTAATTTATTCTGTTTATTAGTGTTTGTTGTTATAGCGGCAACATAAATAAGTCATTTGTGAAAATCTCATCTGTCTAACTATCATGGTTCAAGCGATATACGGCCTGGTTACAGACGGACGGACGTACGGACAGCGGAGTCTTAGTAATAGGGTCCCATTTTACCTTTGGATACGGAACCCTACAACGGCATATTTGCATTACCTGCGAGAGTTAATGCGTCTAGTTTCAGTATAGGTATTGGGAATGACTGTGTCTGGCTGGACAGATCCTCCGCAGCGGAGGCGAGGTGCACGCTCTCGCTCAACTCGAGCACGAGTTACAGATAAGCGATGCTGCGCTAACTTTCAGAGTCACGTCAAAATAGCTGTTATCGTCTGGAGGACAGGGTGCAGTGTTGCGCGCGCTGCTCACAATGGTGCTTCGGCTTTACTTTACGGCTTACAGTAGGTAAGTTAACCAAGTCAAGCAAATGAGATTTAGGCCCTTCGTACACTAGGCAACGAAAATCTTCGATATTCGACGATTTTAGTCTCCAAGCGCTTACCGCTATACAAAGTATACAGATTGAATGGTATGCGTCCTGCGCCTGGCCGGGTTGGTAGTCAACTAAGCGTTGCGTGTGGCACTTCGGGGCGAAAGATAGGAGCGCGTCCAGACGAAAGCTCCGGCCGATGCCGGGACGAATGGGCCGTCGCCCCAGGGGTCTTATATTAGCGATAACCATCAATATTTCAGTCACATTTTAAGACCATTATTCCAGGAAGAGGCAGATTCGTATTACTATGGCGAGCTGCGCGTTTTGGTCGCGGTGTGTGTGCGTGACGTTACGTCCGTGAAACCACAAAGCGGGTGGAATTCCCACCTGTCTCCGCCAGACCAAGGAGCGAACCGTGTCGGTCGTCAACCAGCCCGGAATCAGCTTCACAATAATGCAGGTATTCTATTCTAGCCAGGCGAAATATCACTTTTGACTGATTTCATTCAAGCAAATGTAATTTTGACGACGGCTTTTTATTGAAAAAAAGGTCAGAATAAATATAAATATTGTAATGTGGGTGCTAGTTCACCTCTGCCTACTCCTTCGGGATTATAGGCGTGATTTATGTATGAATGTATGTATGTAATGTCCTAATGCAGGAATCGAACTATCGTTTTTACGATAATTTTCTGACGTCCTTTTCTTTGAAATAATTATTCTAACATAGAATGGTCAAAATAATAAAAATCCAATAATAACAACCCTAACTTTCATCGTGCCGTGTGGTGACGGCAGCGTAGAATTCAATTGTCACCACCCCAAATCTCACCCGTGGGTGTCGTACAAGGCGACTAAGGATAAATCAGTGACGAGGAATGGGCAGCAGCGTTCCTCTTATACCACCTAGCAATGTACTGCGACACTTTTGTGCCCGATATATGGCAATAGGCTCGCCACCTATTTCATGGGATCTTACATAATTGGTGACACGTGGGTGCTAGTTCCCGGACCGACGTGGTCCATTGTTCGTGGGATGAGCGTTGAAATGTTGCGAGCGATTCATCTCCGTAGCCCGCCCCGCGCTCGCTATTTCAGGCTTGTTTGTCCGGCTCGAAGGACCAGTGAATATTTTCCAAAAACACCGTTACTGTTTTATGTTAGCTATTTGGTTCACAGTCAGATGGAGGTGGAGATGCTGGCGGGCAGCTGTGAGTGAGGAACATCCGCCGCGGGAGAACGCTCGCTGCAGACTGCCAGCTGCGACTGGGTAGGCCGTCACATTAGCCCTGTCAGCCAGTCTCTCTTAAGATGGCTGGGATTCCATGTTTTTATGTTACTTGTTTCCAAAAATAACATAAGTACAAAACTCGGCTAAGAGTCTCTGCTCAAACAAGTCAACCTCAAAGTTTATGAGACAAAGTAACTGCGGCTTCGGCCTCATTGTTGTGAGTTGTCGAGTCGTTTTGAAATAATATTATTAACCTCCCCCCCTTCCCCCACCTGCCGGTAAACCCGCACCGCAAAGTGAGGGACTTAGGTGGGCAGGCCATGCAGTTGCGCCAACATGTTTGTCGCCAACAATGTTGGTGATAAGTAAACATCAATTTTTGCGACTTTAAATTAACGCTACAAATATTTACTAGATTAAGGAAAAACTTTATCTCTCATTTAGGTATTATTATTGTGATTGCAAAGCAGTGTGGTGACGGCAGAGCAGAATACAATTGTCACCACCCCCCAGTGGCGTGGCGTGAAAAAAAAAGTTAGGCAAGCCACAGTAAAAATTAGGACCCACTAAAAATCGGTACTCGCAGAAACTTTCTTTAAAGCTCGTTATTTGGTCTGTATACTATAGTGCATGTGTTTGTATGTGTGGAAGGGTCTACAGTGTGCGATAAACAAAAAAACACATACCATTTACAAACTGTGTCTATGAAACGTTTTAACAGAATACGATAACGCTCGACTTTGCGGTTATGAACAAAATTATTGTTAATAGTTATTTGTTGTACGTGAGTGCAAAGTTGTTTTTTAACCGCGTGCTCAATTTTGATGACCGAGCTAGCGAAGGATTCTAAAATTAGAATCCTGAGCGATAGCGAGGGAATCAAAAGAGCACAAGGTGAAAAATCTTTGCACTCGAGTGCAACACGTAACTTTTCATCCCCCCCAACGAGGAAATTGCAAAATACACAAAAAAAATACAATCACAACAGTTTCTGTTTTCACCCAGAAACTTCCACAACACCCTCCCATTAACCCAAACACACTCTCAACACCCACCCAGAAACACCCACAACATTCACACCCGAAATACACACCCATTCACCCAGAAACACCCACAAAACACTAATTCACCCAGAAACACCCAAAAAACACCCATTCACCCAGAAACACCCATTCACCCAGAAACACCCACAAAATGTCCAATCACCCAGACAACACCCAGAAAACACTCATTCACCCAGAAACACCCACAAAACACCCATTCACCCAGAAACACCCACAAAATATCTAATCACCCAGACACACCTACAACATCCATTCAGACACCCACAACTTCCACCCAGACACGCCCACAATACTCACCCATCCATTCGACAAACCCACAAAACACCCATTCACCTAGACACACCCACAAAAAACCCATTCACCTAGATACACCCACAAAACACCCATTCACCCAGACACCTCCAACACCCACCCATCCACCCAGCCACACCCGCAAAATTTATCCTGACACACCTGTAAGTACCTAATAAATTACCGTCCCTAATGGAGTTCCAAGACGGTCAATCAGCTTAAGTCAAGCACGTTGATTTTCTGTATATTTTTGTTCCGTTGCTAGCGTAAACAAATCAAGCAAACCTAAAAAACTTTTAAATGCTTGACTCAAGCATCAAGCAAGCATTGTAGACGATCAAAATGTTTAAAGCAAGATTGACGCCAAGCTGATTGACCGTCACGGAACTCATAAGTTTTAACAAATTTATGACGTGAAAAGAAAATGGCGCGCGCAAAGCAAATTACAAAAAAAGTACACCAAGAAGGTTCCGAGTCTGAGTTTTTAACAAATTAAAATAGGTTGCATTATAATTTCGGCACCATGGAGGTAGAAATAAATAGGTATAATGATGTTTTGAATTCACAAACTCATTGCACACGATGTTCTAAATTCAAATTTACTTTAACCTCTAGAGGATAAAAACGGCTTTTGCACTCAGATATCGAAGAGCAAAAACGCTTTTTCCGAGATGGTGGGATGAAAAATAGTTTTCTATTCTACTATTTTCAAATTCATGCAACGCTAAACAACTACGCATATGTTTCTCACTTCAAATGCTTTAAACATGTTTTATAGCAGAGTTTGATAAATTATTAACATCAGAAAATCCCGTTCGATTCCAAACGCTACTTGAATCAGAAAACAAAAGACACGGAAAACAAAACATTTTATTTAATAAATAACTGCCTGTAAGCCAACTATATTTATCATAAAGAGAACTGTGGAAATGCTTGAAAAAACCGTCTTTACGCTTGTAATCTATTGACATATTTGGACGAGCTCGACCTAACTGTATGACATATTTATTTTTTATTTTCAAAGGACAACTTTGAAAACTGCTTTCCTTCACTTAGCAAGAAATCGGTAAGGCAACAATCTATGTGCATCAAAGCCATTGAACTACTATTACTAGCGTAATCAAAGCGGCCATTATTGTGCCGAGAGAGAATAAACCAAAATTATTTAAAAACTAAAACCTACCAATTAAATCCCTGCAGAGCTACACAATTCACAAAATCACAATACACCTTTAAAACAACAACACAGGTTAGTTAAATTTTACTATTTCACTAAATTACTGCTAAAAATACAATAAAACGAATTATTTACGTTAAGCTCGATTCTGTGGGCATGACGTGAGCCGTCATGAGTATTTCTCAGCAAGGCCAGAAAGAGAGATCATTATACAAACAAAAGCCGTGTTAAAAAGGGAAGGACGATTCAACCCGGTCCGGAGCGGCTTGTTGGAGCGGCGCACAACCGCGATATTGAGTGCAGTTCAGTGCAGTGAAATTCCGCTTTTATGGCTATTGTAATAAGATCTAAAATATTTACTTTTGACGGAACTTGTTTTCGTGGGAGTTTATTACTAATGTGTGCGTGTGTCGTAGTGTAACGATGCATAAGCGCGTAGGCTGCCGAAATGCCGGCTTGATGCCGGCTTGTAGGCAATCTTTAGGTACTATTTCTCGTTGCGTGCGCCTGACAAGACTACGCTTGTCTGTGTGCGTGCTGTATAGCATAACTCGATATTAAGCGAGTTAGTTGAAGGAATCTAGAGAGCGGGAGCGAATTGTATGTACCTGTGTTGCATATTGTTTCGCGCGCGTTTAATACTGTTATGATAAGATTTTATTGATGGATTTTTTTATTTGTTCATAAAATGGTATTGTACTTGCATTATGGTAATGATTTTTTTATGCTCGCTCGTTTGGTACGGCTGTTGGGAATCGGGTTATATGGACGCTCCGCCACTGCCACCCCCATCGTTCCCGTGGGTGTCGTACAAGGCGACTAAGAGTAAACAGAACGATGAGTAGTGGGCAGCAGCATTCCTCTTATACCACGTAGGAATAGACTGCGATTTTTGTGCCCGATTGAGGCTATATCTATTGCATGACAGTTGTGTTGCATCGAAGCAACCTGGAAAATGGCGTTTTAAGTTGCATCGCGCCTGTTGGTTCATGCGTCGGGATCGACTCAGGGGTTGCATGCTCCACGCGATGCGGGGACTGAGCACGAGTTCGTGCTCAGAATAAAATCAGTAAGTGACGAGGAAGCGTTGATTGAAGCACCTCTCATTGCTCCCTCCGCCCCCCTCGGGGCCGTCGCTTTCCCTGCATGTGCCCGCGAGAACATGTAACGGGAATGAAATAACTTTGTGCTTGATGTTTTTGGCGACGGCGGAGGACATACAGTCGAACGTCATTAAGGTATAATGATATGCTCAGTGTACTCGTCGCAGATTTCACGCATCGCGGGATCGATTCGGAAAATCGGAATGATCCCCGGAGCGATTCTATCGTACCTCAACCGCGTTGGAATAATATCGCTTTCTGCCACAGTTCTTGTGACTGAAACAGAAAACATTTAATGCAAACACCTAGAAATGACGAGGACTATTGAACAAATGTAATGCAACTGCTGCGAACAGTGCCTCCGCAAAGGGTTCTCACCAATGCAATCGCAAAGTGGACTGCCCCTGCACTCGCTCCAGCGCGACTGCCGAGAGCATCCCGGCGGGCTCCGTTGTGCGGGCACAGTCAACCAAGAACCAGTTCCATCCCCAGGGGGTACAAGTTTGTGCTCGGTTTGGTTGGTGGTAGGACTTCTTTGAAGTCCGCCTGGCCAGCTACCATGTTAACAGCATTATTGTGCTCCGACAATGGGTGATAAGATAGCCAGCCCCTCTGCGGTTGAGGGTTCCAGGTGAAGTTCGATTCCATCTTCAGGCCTTATCGTCACTTACCATCAGGTGAGATGAAGGGCAAGAGCTTCCCTGCCTAACATAAAAAAAAACTACGTAAGGCCAATAGGAATATACGAACGCGCAGACACATGCCTTAAAAATATTTTGGCATCGAGAGAAAACTTTGGACTCTTCTCGTCTCGATGTAACAGAGGGCTAACCATGCCAGTTGCCAGTTGCCACGTATCAAGCACCTAATCGCAGTATTACTTCGACGCTGCCTAGTCAAGGCAGACTGTGTTCCCGACTGTGACCCGATCGTTCGTCATCATAATAATGTAATAAAGGGCCGGTTTTTTGATGCATAGTTAACTTAACCAATTGTTAAAAATTGTTAGCTAATTGTCGTATATTAGTCTGATATTTAACAATTAGTACTTTAGTTACTAATGGTTAAATATCCCGTAATGCGCCGGTCAAGGCGAGGCGAATTCTAAAAAACTTTAGGGATCACTATGAAACTGTAATGCTGTGCAACTTGACATCTTCGATGTAAGTTCTATAGTCGCTTGGAAGCTATAAGCCTTAGTAGGAAATGAAATAAACAATATACTTATAGCCAAATGGTAACGTTTAATTATAAAGAAGGAATGTCCATTACGAATTACAATTATCCTAAATTAACAAAAGTACACATTCACCTCACCAGCACCATCAATGTAAATGCTTATAAAATGATGTTCACAAGTGTTGTAGCTGCGAGGCTAAGTTCACACGGCATTCTACGTCACGTTTTATTGCAGGATAGGGGCTCATACCTGTGCTCATACATCGAGTATAGAACCGTTCACACGTCACCCGTCCTGTAAAAAAAACGTACACATGTACGTTACTCAATATATATAGGCTCTATACTCAATGTACGAGACACTACTAACAGTAACATTCACCCTGCAAAAAGTGGTGTACAGTGCCGCGTGAACCTAGCCTGAGGCCTACGGGGCCGAGCCAGAGGAGGGGCTGGACGCGGAGCAGGTCGCGTCGGTCGCCTCCAGCAGCGCCTGCACGATCGTCTGGCGCAGCCGCAGGCGGCGGGCGGCCGGCAGCCGCTGCATCTCGGGCAGCAGGCTCATGAGGAAGTGGTAGTCGCCCGAGTGGGGCTGCCCGTCGCGGCCCTCGCGCCGGGCCACCTCCGCCTCCAGCAGCCGCAGCTTCTTCCGCTCAATCTCCAGGTACTCCTCGCGGGGGTCCGCGGCGACCCTGCGCTTGGCCCGCGCGCTGGGCTCGGGCACAGCCGCGGGCACAGGCGCGGGCGCCACCTCCGTCTCGGTGAAGGTGAGGAACTCCAGCGCCGGCTTCTCGTCCTCCGAGCTGCCGGGGTCCGCGCTGTCGTCCCGCTCGTCCCCCTCGGCCGCCGCGGGCGCGACCTGGCCCCGGATGAAGTGCAGCCGCGAGAAGTGCCGCCACGAGGACGCGTAGGCCGCGACGCCCTTGGGCGCCTTCTTCAGCTCCTTGCGGTACGCGTCCTTCAGGTTCTTCCATTTCTTTTTCAACTCGTCCACTGAAAAAATAATTTAAAAAGTGTTATATTTCAATGCGTACCGTACAAGTATTTTTTTTGGTTTCCAAACAATCCTATTTTTACACGCTTTTATTTAACTTACACTGTAATCAAGCGTCAAATCTTGCAATCGAAAATTCGACCACTTCCAGTGCTCCAATTGAGCGAAAAATTGGCATACACATCGACGGGTGAAAGCCTATTTGGATTAAGCGACACCTAGGGCGATTTTGAGTTATATAGATATTTGAAAACAGCGAATTTTTCTGCGTCGACTGAGCTGGGTCCCATAAATATCGGAGCAGTTTTTTGGCGTTTAAACCAACGAAAATTTTGGCTTCATTTTAGAGCATTGATGTATGAAACGACAAAAAATCAATACTTTTTTTAGAGAAAATGGATATGAACCATACATTTTTTTTATTAAAAACCGTTTAAACTGTTTGTGCTTTCACAATAATAGTACTTAATGGCGGTTAGAGCGTTTTGCCTATCATTACTTTTAGGAGTAACCGTCGCTTAAAACATTTTGCTTGAATCTAAAAAAATATGATATGGCGCTTCAACCTTTTTGCCTCTATGTCCTTTCATCATAAAATGTTGTTTGAATCATTATCGTCTGGATGCAAAACTTGACTAGCATGTCGTTTCAGAAATTGATCCGTACTCTTTAATTTAATTGAGTGTCGGTCAAACATATCTCAAGTTTACCATAAGTTAGCACTTATAAAAACTCAAATTAATGATATCTATGTACGTTCAGACATGCAAATATTATTATGTGACAATTTTGCAACGTCGGATCAAACAATGGTTGTTTGCTGCCGGCGCATTTGAGTGCCGCGGGTATAAATTACCCACCCCTCTGCGCGGGCGCTTCAGTCCAGTCTGTCGTCAACCGTGAGAACGGGTATTACGATACGAATTTGAAAAAACCTTGTTGATTATTTTAACAGTCGTTGAATTTTCATAATTATAATTTAGTTTTAATTGATAAACATACTAATAACAATCACGACTGAAATGAAAAGCTATTTTTTTTTAAAGAATACTAATAATTAAGGGCCGGTTTTTTGATAAATAGTTAACTCAACCAATTGTTAAAAATCGTTACTAATGGTTAAATATCAGTCTGATATTGTTACTGATGATTGAATATCAGTCCGTTATTTAACCATTAGTAACAATTTTTAACAATTGGTTGAGTTAACTTAGCATCAAGAAACCGGTCCATAATATGTTGCATAAATAGTTGTTAAAAAAACTGATTATGATAATTATAAGGAGGATGATTATCATAGGTTTGATAAAATCTTTTATTTAAAAAAACCATCATCTCCACTGACGTTGTAATTTAAAAATGAGAAATAAGTGCATGGTATTATTCACCATTCTTTATAAAGTTATACAAACATATGCGATTTAAAACAAATGTCATAGTTTTCAAACTGTTATTTAAGCCATTATGATTTGACTCTGACATATTTCATTTTGGAGTTTAATCCAAATAGATTTTTTTCTATCCAGTTGGTAGAATGTAGGTTAAAGCACTTTGCCATACTCTGCAAGACAATGAAAATAACACTTAAACCACTTTGCCTGCAACCGTCAGCAGAACAAAGTGGCAGTTAAATCATTTTGCCTTACTCTATTATGTGGCTATTTTGAGTGAAGCGACATTTATTTTCAAAATTATTATCATTACAAAGTGAAGAATGTAACCAGAATATGGGTTTTATAAATCAAAACTAGTTTGTAAGACTTTCAGGCAAAATTAACAAACCGTTTTTTGCAATGAATTTATTTTCCGAAATTAAAAACTTTGAAACGCTCTCCTGTAAAATTCAAAAAATGTCGCTTAAACCAAATAGGCTTTCACCCCTCGACATGTAATCCACATGACAATACAATATTTCATTGTTTGAAGATCAAACTAATGCTTTGTTGTTAATTTTTATCATTGATTTATTAAAGCTAAACTACGTTTTTGTATTCAACGCCCTCTGTGGGTATTCCTGCGCACTAAGATATACATAACATAACCACCCTTTTGTGATAGCACCGCGTCTATGTGCTGCTCAAGCAAAGACAACCTGGAACATTAATGCAGTAGTACCGATATTTTTCAAATGATGTCGCTACTAAAGCGATAAAACTATAAGCTGTTGTTACGTACCTACTAGGTAACTACCTACCTAGGTACCTATCTACTAGGTAAATTTCTAGTGCCTACCTACTATGTAGGTACCGTAAAACAGGGTGAATAGAATCAGCGTGGTGAATAGACACAAAACCAAAAACGTTTTTCTTGGCAGAATCCTGAATAATTTTTAAGGAAATAAAAATATATAAAAAAATATTTTTTTTAAAAATTACACGCTTTTATTTACGGACTAAAAAGTAGAAAATAATTTTTTCTAGACGTTCAAATTTGGTAAATAATTTTGTGACTAAAAATAAAAGCGTGCGGCGCTCAAAATATATTATACTCTTACAAAGTTTTTTTATGTCCTATTTTAGCAGAGTATGCATAGATTACAGGAGTGTCGAACTCCACTTCGCTACGCTTCGTTTCGTTCGACTTTTATAGATTACAGGAGTGTCGAACTCCACTTCGCTTCGTTTCGTTACGTTCGACTTTTTATAGATTAGTGTCGAACTCCACTTCTATACGCTTCGTTACGTTCGACTGTTGTAGATTACAGGAATGTCTGATGCGCCGCACGCTTTTATTTTTAGTCACAAAATTATTTACCAAATTTGAACGTCTAGAAAAAATTATTTTCTACTTTTTAGTCTTTTATTTTTTAATAATTAGACTTATTTATTTATTTGTATTGTGGAAACTTAATTGTGAAATGAATGACGAATAATCAATGTGAAAATAAATAAAACAAATAATAAATAAGACAACTTGAAAATAAATAAAAATAAAATAAAGATGCTGGAATAACGAACATAACATTTAAAGTGATTTTTTAGGCGAGCGTGAATTACCCCAAAAGGGAAGAATGTTTTATTAAGAAAACATGCAACAAACCGAAAATAGTAATCGGGCATAATTGACGCAGCCCCCCAAAGCAGGCATGCGTTTTAAACATAGTTGATTTAGAACGGGTTTTATTCGGTTGACTGGTTACGTGGCTGCACTCTAGTTTTTAAGGTGAATAGTTAGTACTAGTGTAAAATGTGGCCCACCTCCGATGTCCGGAAAGAGCAGGGCGACCTCCTCCCAGAGGCGCTTCGTGTGCTGCGGGTGCGCGCCCTGCCACAGCGCCGGCCGCGCCAGCACCGCGTCTATGAGCGCGTCCGTGTCCATCGCGCCGCGCCTCGCCACCGCTCGCCGCCCCGCGCGGGCTGTCACTGAGCAGCGGAACCGCCGCCGCCCGACCACCGCTCGCCGCCCCGCGCGGCCTGTCACTGAGCAGCGGAACCGCCGCCGCCCGATCACCGCTCGCCGCCCCGCGCGGCCTGTCACTGAGCAGCGGAACCGCCGCCGCCCGATCACCGCTCGCCGCCCCGCGCGGCCTGTCACTGAGCAGCGGAACCGCCGCCGCCCGATCACCGCTCGCCGCCCCGCGCGGCCTGTCACTGAGCAGCGGAACCGCCGCCGCCGCCGCCGCCCCCGCGACCCGCGCGACGCGTCGCGGCCGGTTATTTGTTAGTTAGTTCAAAACAAACTATGAAATTATCTTATCAACGTTTCCGCTTCTGACTTGGGCGTATATTGAAAATAAATGTTTTCATTCGAGCGAGTAGGGATCAGTTTGTCTTTTTGAATTTTTATGTTCTATTTTTCTTTGTTATAATTATTCTTATTTTTGAAAAATATTACAATGAAAATTGTGGTTAGATAGAGTTCGAAAAATTATAGTTTTGATGCCACAATTTTTCTCTGTAATAATAAACATTATGATTTATCTTAAGTTTATATGTATCTTTGATGTGTAAAGAAATAAACATCCATAAAACAGGATTTAGAGAGACACCACCGTCACGCAAAAACGGCACGTCCATACGAATTCGGAGATCGCTGTGGCAAAAGACACAGTCAGGGTGATTCCGAAAAAATTAGAAATTGACGCACGACGACATGGTGGAACGGGGAAACATTGCTAAAAGTAGTCCATCGTTCAAGAACAATTTCCATTTCCATATTGAAAACGACGCGACGAGACGTCACGTTTGAGCCACTGGCGTGGCGGGCGCGTGCGCACGGCCCAGCGCCGAGTGGCCGACGGGTCCAATCGGAGTCATCGAGCCGGGCGGGTGGCTCTTGCACGTTGCTCATGCCGGGCAGACCACGGGCTGTGACGTCGCCGACATCACCATCATCATCGCCTTTTAACGTCCCCACTGCTGGGGCACAGCCCTTATCTATGGATAGAAGAATATAGGAAGAATAGCCATAACCCACCACGCTGGCCCCCGTGCGGGTTGGTGGGTGTTAGCGACTGCAGATGCAAGCGGGACCAACGGCTTAACGTGCCTTCCGAAGCACGGAGCAACTCAAGATAATAAATTTTTGGTCACCCATCCAATGACTGTCGCCTAGTTGACTTGATCGCAGGCCGAGCGCGCTATGCCTTGTTGCCTCTCACACAAGAGCAATCAAAGCGCCTCGAATCGCGACAGCGCCCCACAATGGCTAACCGTTATCGGTTCGTGATAGCAAAGCACATACACGTCCAATTTAATTAAGATAACCTCACGGTGAATGTTTTGGGAGAAGACTTATCATATTTTACTATTTTTAACTAACTAGGTCATTAGCATTGGTGTAGCCCCTGAAACAGCACTAACTGCCGCACTCAGAGACGTCAATTAACTTTAATGAGTATTTGATGTCAAAATTTTTCATTCAAATCTAGACCATAGACCCGGCAAGAATAGCGACTAGTTTTGAATTGTCATTTTTTGACGTTAAGTATTCATTAACGTTATTTGACGTCTCTGAGTGCGGCAGTTAGTGTCTCTCTGGCGCTTCAATATTCATAGTATTTTATAAAAAATAACAATTTCCGGGATTGGCCTCAATTTTTTGTCACAAACTCTGTACGGTCTTAACAATCGCACATTTTGCAAGATCATCAATTCCTTATTCTACAATAATTTTATATTTAATTATTTGAACCAGTGCGCATTCGATCGCCTCGGCGTACACTCGTTAGCATAAATCATTGTACAATCAAGAGCAATAAATAGTTTATCATATCAGGACTTTATCATTTCTATCACTAAAGTTTGTACAGCAGCAGCTCGTACATCTTTATGGTCCTTCGAGCTATTTGATCTAGCGCGCGGGAAGGTCAAAAAGCAGGACTACGGTGCAACGTGACCTCATTTCGTGGAAATCGGAGTGCATGTGTTACCTGTGACTTGCCGCTCGTCCATCACGCTCTCCACGTGGATCTATCAACAACTACGTGAGACTCGCACAGCAACAGTATTATCATAATCATCATCAATTTTTCGTGTTCTTGAGTTCTAATTGTGATAGCGAATCGGTCGATCTGGCCTCCCACCAGCGGGTCTCACCGGAGAGATTGAGAAGGCGCATATATCGCATTAAGGGCTTTTGAGCGCGGAACCTTTTCAAGTATCATCATAATACTTGAATATATTTTTCTTCGATATCATCAATCAGTCTTCAATCATGGAAGATCTACTATCAATTCAGAATCAAGTCATGGAAGCCATGAAAAAACTTATCACGAACTTTAAAAAGGATGGAGCGGAGCGCAAAACTCCATCCAATATCAAAAGACGCTTGGAGACTCTGGAGCAGTACTGGAGAGAATTCCAAGAAAATCATATAAAATTATGTGAAAGTGAAAGTCGTGACTATACATATTTTTCAGAGAAGCATTACGAGCAAGCTTCTGAATTTTACCATCAAAGTCGTCGACATATTCAATCTTACCTATCGATGGGTCCGGAGATCAAGTCAGCGCTGCGGCCGGCTACCCCATTAGCTAGCATGGAGTGGCAGCAGCCAGAGAGACAGCAATCACCCTTACCTGTTACCACAACTCCAGCAGAACAGCATCCACTATCATCTGAAACTCAAAAGCAAGACAAAGGCAATCCTAGTAAGTTAGACGAGATGTATAGGAAGCAAAAAAGCAATTTCAAAGCACTCGAAAGAGCTATCAATAACATTAACCTTGAAATACTTACCGAAAAATGGGAACTAGATGACGCTCTTCGCACACTTCAAGGTCGGTGGAACGCTGTGGATTCTCTACATTGGGAAATCGACAGTGAGCTCTGCGTAGAAGACTTAAAATACGAAAATACGTATTACATGTTTGAGGATAATTACAATCAAATCAAAAAATCTATCAACAGCAAGATGTGGGATGTTTCTCACCGAGAACAATCTACCCCGAGAATGGAGATCCCGGTATTCAGTGGAAGTTATCAACAGTGGACTTGTTTTAAAGATCTATTTACAGAAACAATCCACAAAAATAGATCAATATCAGATGCACAAAAAATGCAATATTTAAAAAGCAAGGTGAGAGGAGAAGCGGAAAAACTCATCCATCATCTACAAATCACTTCAGAAAATTATAAAACATGTTGGGAAATTTTAAACCATCGGTACAACAATAAGAGAATGATTTTTAGCTCCCATATCAACACTCTCCTGAGTATACCATCAGTTCAACATCAATCAGCATCTGCCCTTAAGAAACTCCACGATACTACCAAGGAATGCCTACACGCCGTGAAAAATGTAGGTGTCAACATTTCTACTTGGGATCCTCTGATTGTACATCTTTTAATTCAAAAAGTAGACGCCGAAACACACAACGATTATTTCGAATACCTCGCAGATCCGCGAGAGTTACCCAAATTATCGGATTTTTTGTCATTCTTGGAGATGCGATTTACAGCATTAGAATCATCTCGACGCAAGCAGGAAGTCAATAAAATTAATCATCAAGGACAATATCAAGACACGAAAAAGTCATTCAATATCAGAGCAAACCCAGGTATATCACATAAAGCATTCATCAACCATACAAGCACGAAACCATGTGAAACACCGTCACGTAGCAAAACCACGTGTGCCTTATGCAATGAACAGCATGGCATTTTCCACTGCAAAAAATTTCTGGAACAAACACCCGAAACAAAGCTAAAGACAGCAGCGAAATTAAACCTGTGTGAGAATTGCCTATTTGATCACAAAGGCAAAGAATGCTTTTCAACAAAAACATGTACCCAGTGCAACAAGAATCACAACACGTTGTTACACGAAGCGTACATATCAAGTAACCAAGCGCGCCTGACGGTAAACAATGGAAAACAAATTCAGCAAAAACATGTTTCCCACGTATCAAAGGACGGAATAATTGAAATCCTGTTATCAACAGCGCAAATCAAGGTCCAATCAGCAGATGGAACCTTCATCAATTTACGCGCCCTTATTGATCGAGGATCCCAAACATCACTCATCACTGAAAATGCGGCACAAAGACTTGGGTTGCCGAGACTGCGATGCAAAGGAACTATTTTCGGGATTGGTACCAAAGAAAACAACTGCAAAGGAGCTATCAATATCACCGTGTCCGCTGTGAATACTGACTATTCTTTTAATACTGACGTCATCATTATGAAAAACCTCATAAATAATCTACCAAATCGGTCATTTGGTAAACCATCATGGAGTCATTTAGAAAGCATTCAGCTGGCGGACCCCGAATTTAATATCAGCCGTCCGATAGATATACTTCTGGGTGCAGACATCTATGCCAATATAATTCTGAGTGGAATTATCAGAGAAAACGAAAATCAGGCAGTACTACAACAATCTCGCCTTGGTTGGCTTATCTGCGGTAATTTGACACAATCATATCAGTGCAACGTCGTTCTGCATAACTTAGAAGACATTTCTCGTTTTTGGACAATAGAAGACATAGCCGACAACTCTATCGAATTATCATCGGAAGATTATTACTGCCTACAGCAATATGAAAACGAAACCAAGCGACGGCCTGATGGTCGTTATGTTGTTCGTTTGCCATTGAAGCCCAACTTTGAGAATAAATTAGGCGAA
This sequence comes from Cataclysta lemnata, assembly GCA_963931975.1. NCBI lineage: Eukaryota > Metazoa > Arthropoda > Insecta > Lepidoptera > Crambidae > Cataclysta > Cataclysta lemnata. Next base: position 14,447,448 of record OZ008355.1, read on the forward strand.
TCAAAACAAAAATGCGTGGCGCAACTAAATCAATTACAAAGAAAATTCGACAAGAATGAAAACTTAGCACTTGCATACAAAGCATTCATCCACGAGTACATTGAATTAGGACACATGCAACTATGTGTTCGTAATAACAACGCGACACTAGGCTGTTATTTGCCACATCATCAAGTCATACGCGCAGACTCCACGACGACAGCCCTTCGTGTAGTCTTTAACGCGTCATCAAGGACGTCATCGGGCTACAGTCTTAACGACGTAATGTATAGTGGGCCAAACCTACAAGTTGATTTGCTATCTCTCCTGATTAAATGGAGACAATATAAAATTGCCTTCTCTGCAGACATTGAAAAAATGTTTCGGGCTATTATTTGTAATGAAGAGGATCAAATTTATCAAAAAATAGTATGGCGCGAAACCGCTAATGAGCCAATACGTGAATATCAATTATCAACTATTACGTACGGAACTAAAGCGGCGCCTTTCTTAGCCATGAATACCTTGAACCGATTAGCCCGTGATGAAGGTCACTTCAAAAAAGCAGCAAAAATTCTAGAGCAAGACTTTTATATGGATGACCTCCTGAGTGGAGCCCACAGCATCCCATCAGCAAAGAATATTCAACGTGACCTTGTCCAATTACTCCAAAGAGGGGGATTCAATTTACGTAAATGGAATTCGAACTGCAAAGAATTATTGGACTCGATTAACAGCGACAACAGCAAACAAATTGACTATGAATTCAAGCAAAAGGAGTCCACAAAGGCCTTGGGATTGCAATGGTGTTCATCAAAAGATATTTTTTCGTTTCAACTAAAAATTGACATATCAACGACAAAACCTCCGACGAAGCGTTCGCTTTTATCGGACATATCAAAAATTTTTGATCCATTGGGTTGGCTTTGTCCCGTTACAACCAAACTAAAATTACTATTTCAATCAGTATGGCAGCAAGAATTGAAGTGGGACGACCAACTACCTGAAAATATCTCTCAGCAATGGACTACCATAAAACAAGACCTAGTGAACATCAACAACATACTAATACCACGGTGGCTGAATAGTGAAGAACACGACAATATTGAGCTCCATGGGTTCTGTGACTCTTCAGAACGCAGCTACGCTTGCGTTATATACAGCAAAGTACAGAGGAAACATCAAAAATCAGCATCAGTTGTCTTGATAGCAGCGAAATCAAGATTAGTTCCCACATCAAAGTGCGTATCACTGCCCAGATTAGAACTCTGCGCTGCACTTTTATTATCAAAACTAATGCAGACTGTTCAAAAATGTTTATTAGATCAAAATATAGAAGTATATGGATGGTCGGACTCCACAGCAGTGCTCGGATGGATTCAAGGTGACATTCAACGCTGGAAGCCATTCGTAGCTAACAGGGTACAAAAAATCAAAGAAATAATGCCTTCAAATTGCTGGCGACATGTTAAGACTACTGAAAACCCAGCTGACTGCGCCAGTCGAGGAATTTCCGCAGCAAATTTGATGCATCATCACCTTTGGTTTCAAGGTCCGTCTTGGCTACCAAATTATCAAAAAGAAAATACTGAAACAAACTATGCTACCAATGAAGAGCTGAAACAATCGCGTCAAGCATACGTCACCACTCAACGGCATGAGGATGACGTAATCATCCAGTTGATAAATAAACACAGTTGTCTCACACGTGTGATTCATATACTTACCTGGATGTTGCGCGCGGTATCACGTTGCGAGGCCAAGCCGCCTCACTTAACTGCACCTGAAATCAAAAAAGCAAGGAACATTATCATCAAACATATACAGCAAATACATTATCATGAAGATATACATACCATCAAGAAGAAAGGAAGTGTACATCACAGCAGCAAACTTTTACCTTTTTCTCCATTTTTGGATAAAGATGGTCTCTTGAGAGTGGGAGGCAGAATTAAGCACGCGAACATAGACGAAAACATGAAACATCCGCTTATTCTGCCACATAGTGGACACTTCGTCGATTTGGTGATAGACCACGCCCATAAGATGACATTTCACGGCGGTGCTCGATTAACTATGTCACGATTAAGACAAGAATATTGGATTATTGGCGGCAACAGGGCTGTCAAAAAACGCATCCGTCAATGTGTTACATGTAGAAAACATTCACCTATTAAGCAAACTCAAATCATGGGTGACTTACCTTCGGCACGATGCAACCCGACCCGACCATTCTATCATGTTGGCGTTGATAACACCGGTTTCATCGAAATAAAATCAAATAAAGGCCGTGGTATAAAAACAACCAAGGGTTATGTTACTGTCTTCGTTTGTATGGTGACAAAAGCCATACACCTCGAACTGGTATCGGACCTCAGCTCATCAGCATTCTTGGCAGCTCTACGACGTCTATCAGCCCGGCGCGGAGCCCCGCGTCACTTGTACAGCGACAACGGGACCAACTTTGTCGGCGCCACTAAGCAGTTAACCCGGGAGTTTATCAATCTTCAAAGTACACTGGATAGCGAGTTCTTCTCAGCAATATCAGATATGGAAATAGAATGGCATCCCAATGCTCCGGGATATGCCAGTGCCGGAGGCTTATGGGAGGGATGTGTAAAGAGCTTAAAATTCCACCTTCGGCGAGTGATTGGAGACCAAAAACTCACATATGAAGAATTATCGACATTACTTTCCCAAATAGAAGCGGTTCTTAATACAAGACCACTTTGTGCCTTGAGTGAAGATACGGATGACATCAACTTTCTCACGCCTTCACATTTTTTAGCAAGCGGCCCTACCTTAACAATCATAGAAACAGAAAGAGATGAGCGCACAAGATGGCAACTTGTACAAAAAATATTTGCTGACATCTGGAAAAGGTGGAAATCAGAATATTTATGCCAGCTCACTGCGAAAAGCAAATGGCGGCAAAAGCAAGAAAATCAAAAATTAGGTGACGTCGTCATAATACATGACGTCAACTTACCTCCTGGCAAATGGGCGCTGGGAAGAGTCGTCGAATTACACCCCGGCAAGGATGGCTTCGTACGTGTGGTGTCTATCAAAACAAAACACAACGTCATCAAAAGACCTGTAACAAAAATTTCCACACTCGTGCCCATGACAAACACGGACACAGCAGAAGTAGACGAGAAATCAAAGCACACTGAAAAAATCATTTCAAGAAAAGCAAAAACCAAGAAGTCATGTAATTTTATTGCATTGACAGTGATGCTCGTACTTGCTATAATATCGCCTGTTCAGAGTACATTCAACGTTATCAATCTCAAGGAAAATCAGAGCATTTATTTAGATAAAGTTACAAATATGCATCTCATCCGAGACCAATGGAAATTGATCGCATACTACGACATGAACCCGTATTGGCAAGGGATAAGGTTATTGAATGAATACATGGAAAACCTAGAAAGTCTATGTAATTGCACAACTCCAACACATAAATCAAAGTGTGACGTAGTATTACTCCAACTACGTCACGAGGTTACGGAGCTCAATTACTACAACAGCATTCTGCTCGGTCAGCGACAAAATCGCTCTCGTCGCCGACGACGCGGCCTTATCGACGGTGTCGGATATCTGGCACACAGTCTGTTCGGCATCCTTGACGAGCGATTCGCAGAGAATTATGAACGAGACATCAATTTGATCAGACAAAATCAAAAACATCTCGCACTCTTGTGGAAAAATCAAACTTCCGTCGTAGAGGCAGAGTACAACCTTCTGAAAAGAGTTGAGCAATCAATGAACAAACAATATAAAATCCTTAACCAGCACATAATCGAACTACAGAAAGCAACCAACACATTAGCAAAAGAAGTCAACAACCTCGAGGTCCTCAGCGAATTTATGCTATCATCTATTATATCAACTAATATCCTTGCCAACCTGAAAAACATTCAAGAAACACTAGTCGAAACTATAAGTAATATACAATACGACAAATTCAACATTCACATATTGACACCAGACCAGCTGCGGGAGGAGCTGAACATCATTTCTGGCCAGTTATCAAAAGAACTAGCCCTTCCGATAGATAACATACAAACAAACTTACCCAGCATTTATCATTTAATCAAGGTCAAGGCCAGAATGACGAAGACTTATTTTATTTTTGAGATACTAATTCCTTTAGTAAGCCGAGACACGTATGAGATATATAAACTTATATCAGTACCGCAACAAGTACAAGAAAAAATGATTGGTATGAAGCCCATCGCAGATCATTTAGCAATCAACCTTCTCAAGGACTCGTACATCCCCTTAACCGAAAATGAAGTAAGGAGATGCGTCTCATACGACACTGAATCCCACCTGTGCCCTCTACAAAAACCAATCTTTCACATGAAATCAGATAACAGCATGTGTATAAAAAATCAAGAAAATGATCAATGTCAAGTCTTCACGCAACCTTGTATGAACATATGGATCGAGCTCAATAAAATAAATAACTATCTATTTATCTGTTGTGACGAGTGCACGATAAGAATTATATGCGAGCATCAAGTTACGGCGCAACGATTAAGCAAAGCCGGCATTATTACTCTCGGAGATGGCTGCATCATCAAGGCCGAAAATTTTACTATATTGGCGCATAAACAACACATATCAAATGTGGACCTCAAACCAAATATAGAAAACATAACCATCGCCCCTATCAATGACGTCATCAACTTAACATTACCATTCAAGAAGCTCGCAAATTTTGATCAAGCTGAACACGAAGATCACCATCGCAGTCTTTTGCGTGTTGGTCAACAAATTGAAGAGATGAAGAAAAACGATATCAACACGGTTCTGGCGGATCAAATGTCAACTCACGACATACATCAATTTGTTGTGATATATATTATTCTGGGCGCTGCAATTTTTGCTGCTTTGCTGTACGCGGGACGACGTCTACGACGAAGGTGTTCAGCGAGCCTGCCCTCAGCCCCACTCAGCGAACAATCATTGAGATTAAGTACTCGCCTTAGAAACACTGCACCGAGAATTGAACGAGCGATATCAGAAGCGCCTACGAAAATTGCTGCGACTTCGAGTACATGTAGTGCACGCGTACTTGATAAGTCGACGTCTCCAGTGATAAGCAGAACTTTTAGTGAATGTGAATAGTGCAATAGTGTTGTGTATACTTTGTTTATTTACATTTTTAAGCAGTAGAGACTTTAAGCATATTGTTAATTTTTTAAATATTTTTGTATTTTTTTGTTATTTTATATTTTTCTTGTGGCCGGAGCATGTACGGTCTTAACAATCGCACATTTTGCAAGATCATCAATTCCTTATTCTACAATAATTTTATATTTAATTATTTGAACCAGTGCGCATTCGATCGCCTCGGCGTACACTCGTTAGCATAAATCATTGTACAATCAAGAGCAATAAATAGTTTATCATATCAGGACTTTATCATTTCTATCACTAAAGTTTGTACAGCAGCAGCTCGTACAAACTCTTTTCCGAATGAAAACTTATAAGGATTCGAGCTACTGCGACCATCCAACATTCGAAACGGCTCTATAGGTACATACCGATGCGCAGATATTTTGCAAGTTAATATATTCAATAAATCAATAAATTTCTCATAAAATTTAATTTCATACATGTTTGAAAACAGTTTCGCCGCCATTTGTAGGGAGTTTATTAGTTTTTACATCGCTCTCGCGGACGGTTCAGCGTAAGGGATGTAAGGATGTGCTGATCGCTTTCATCTCTATTAGGAAATTGTTATCATCGCTTCGGACAACGGCGCCGTGCACCCGCCGTCGCCTCTGCTGCTCAGAGATTAAAGTCCACAATACGACCTGCTGGCGCCCCCGGCGCGCATCTCAGCCGGCCACTCGACTGGGTTTTTTGTTACAGGAAATTTAATACAATTTTAATGGGAATCTGAACTTACCAGATCCTCTCGTGGGGGCTCTTTTGAGGTGCATTTTTTTGGTAGGTTTGACTGGCACCTAGCCCAAGACGAAGGAGTAATTTATGAGTGAGAAAGTGATACGTACTCTAACTACTTACTACATAGTAAGCGGTATGATGTGAGCACAACAAAAGGGAATCGTTAGTAAGTATATATGGGCGCTGATATTTTTAATGGGCGCTGTTATATGAATAAATAAAAATGTAAAATTTATTATACTTATCCAATAATTTGGTTGACAACAAATATTGAAAATAATTTATTAAAATAATATAATTAATTCATGCCGGCCAGCGCCATCTATAAGCATTTATTGTTATTTCTTGCAAACAGAGCGCCACCTAGCGCCTACAGAAGCTGTTACTATTCAAACGATGCCAATAACATGTTTAAATATTATTTAATTATTCTATATTATTTTTGTTATAAAAAAAGAACAATCCATTATTAAATTTAAGGTTGTCATTCGCCTAATTGTTATAGTGATTAAACTTCTTATTTAATTCGAACGTTTTTAGTTGAGAGATCAAAATGGTTTTGTTTAATTAGTGTAAAATATTAATTACAAGTTAGTTAACTATAAAACAGCTTTCATAATTAATTTATAAATATTTTATTATGATTAAATTATTGTTTCGATTTATTGAGTTGGATTTAGAGATGTTATTTTTAGCGCCTTTCGCGAATTTCCGTAAAAGTAACATTTTATTTTATAAAATAAATAAGGAGTATAAAAGTGATTTAATCTGTTTAAACTAATTGAAATTGTGTTTGCTTGCATTTACAAGAAGTTCTCAATTTATGTTAACGATATTTAATTTGTTGAAATAATTAAGAGTTGTACTTGTATCAGTTCTATAAATAGACTGTGAACCGCCATTTTTGCATTATTCTTGTACTAATCTTGGTTGTGTTTTGACTGAAATACAAGTTGTGGAGTTATCACGTGATTTTCTTACTATGAACCCTGACGAGGAGCCGACATATATATACCTATTATTATTCTCCACCGATATTTGATAATATTTGGGGAGTGCCATCGCTTAGAGACCGCCCCGGACCTTTTGCCTAGCTTAGTGTCCGAGATAGATCACTTTGAATACAATTTTGCAACTCAAAAAATACTTAGCAACATTGTCTGTTCAATTCATGAAAATAGGGCTTACTGTTGCAAATTGTGTCACGTTCGTTTTTAAGGAGCGATAACGTGTGCGCATAGCCCTGGAAGTGCGGACAGTCTCGATTGGTGTGCTACAGGAGAGACTGATTATTGTTCCACGAGGAATGAGTGGTGGTCTGCCCAGTCTTGGTCAGCGTGTGTCACCACGCTATCAGCCGAGGCCCGATCTCCTCGCGCGGCAGCCGTGACCGAATGCGCCGCTCGTTCGATAGCGTGCATTGTTTTGCTGGCGATACAGTTCCAGATAGCATCCGTTGGAAACACAAAGCGGACTGTGCACGACGAACCGAATGCATAATGCCCGTAGAGCTGGGGACTCAACAGGGCACGCCTCGGGGACGGAAACATTTGCGACGCACTGCCGTGTGCAGTGACCGAGACCATTTCAACGGAGAGTAGATGCGGTTATCTGGCACTCGACTCAGCCTCAGCCTTGCAGCTGCAACCACATCAATCTTCAGAACGCAAGTCGAGTCGAGCGTCTTCGCTTCCTACAAGTTCTGTCGGTATTCTGCATTATATACGAATTCAGTTTGACCATAATTCTGGTGGTCGTAATCGCAATGCTTCACCCGTCCGCTCACCACCTAATGACACGAGTCGAGGGATGCTTGTGTTGTCCGCGTACCCGAACACGCCTTTACCAAGATGTTTCAATTGCAGAGCGCTACGCTAGCGTGTCAACAGGATCATGGTGAAAACTTCCAACGGCATTACAATTCATACATAAATACTATATTAAATCATATTGTATATTCCTGCAGCAGAGGTATATTTGCATCATCATTTGGCGGCAGCTTTGTTGGTGGTGCACCTCCATGAACTGCCATTCCTCAAGCCCAATATTATTGGAAATCGATTAGTTCCACGAATTCACCACAAAAGCATTCTTTGTAGGTTATCGGCTTTAAGCAGACAGAAACATTATTTCCGACCCATGGTTCGTTACAAATACCAATCCCATACAAATAATAGAGTAGGTCTACGCTACGCCATCACGCCCTCAATTCTATACATGGTTAATTCATGACTAAGCGTAAAAGCCCAAACATTTTTCAGCGAAACGAACGTCCTTTCGCAACGGGTAAACCATACGTGTTCTTTTTGTTCCCGTAACTTTAGACACCATTCTTCTCATTAAACATAACTATTTATCTAAAAGCTGAATTCATCTGATATCGTATTCATTAGTAATATTCAGTCATATTTTTAAGCAATGGAAAAGATAGTTCATGGAATAGTAAAAATCCCTAATACAGTACAAACATACAATACCTACTTCAAGCCCATGCAATCATCCTTTGCCAAGAACTACCTGTTTCTAATCAAAAACAGATGTCAGTACCTATCATTTTCCTCAGCCAATCAGAGGTGAGAGCTTGTGTCCAGTCCAATTTGTTAGCGAGATTTGATATCATCTACTAGGGTACTAAGTAGGTAGGTACCAGACGCGCGATGAAAGACGGTGTGCTTATCGTTTATGGAATCCAAGGATTACAATTCGCGGAATACAGTGTCGCCCAGCGTTGCATCCACCCACCTCTGCTCCCTATTTAGTATACATCTCACGTGTCTACATCCCTCTCCGACCCGGATTAGTTCCACCCCTTCCCTACACTCAATGTTGCGCTAACTTCGTTACTCACTGAAAAGCGCTCGTTAAAAATACGAACGATAAAAGCGCGGTTCAATTGTGAAACGTTTTTATTAGTGACACTAGTGGGCCCATTGTCGCGGCCGGAGGGCGAGGTCGGGCACGTGCCCCCCTAGGGGGGAATTCTGTGAATGGCGTCGCGCTACTTCAAAACTTGGCAACAAACCACCGTCCTTCAGGCCGATGCATTCGGCAAGTCTGCTACTTCAGCAAATATTGCGCTATTAAATACAAAAACCACTCCGATACAATGTTTACTCGAAGAATAAGAAGTTTATTCTATATTAAGATCACTCTGCGCCAATTTAAAAGACATTCGATTTTTGATTTTTTTTATATATCAAAAGTTTCTGTGTTACTTAAAGTTCTTTTGGCTTGTTTACACCAAGAGAAATGAATTAGCATCTATTATACCCGCAATCATTTTGCTAATACTTTTTTGTAGGAGCTTGTGAGAAGTTTAATTTTAATCACTCTCAGGCATAGAAAATGAATGAAAAGCACTAAGTTCTGGACCTTCACCGCCCTCATTATTCTGGAGTCGAATAGGTATTGAATGGAGCTCCATACGAGGCAGGCCGTCGGTGTACATGAAAGAAAGCGGCTCGGGCAGAGCTCAGCGTTCAAACAACCCCTTGAGGCTAAAAGGGCGCGTTCGAGGGCGCCGTGCGTGGGCGATGCCAGCTCTAGGCACCACCTCGGCCAGAAATAGGTCACTTGGCACAAAGCAGCGCCGCCTTTCATCTCGTAATGGCCCTCGACCGCGCCGCCGGCCGCCGCGGCCGGCACTCGCCGCGCTCGCACTCGATGCACAATTGCACACCCACAGCGCACCCACCCGCGGAGTGGCTACTGTCGCTTCTAGTACATGACAAACTGATACAAACGCTGGGTCATATAGCACGAGCTACTAATTAGCATTTCATTTTGATATAAACTATCAACAGAATTGCCGTGTGGTGACGGCAGAGAATACCACTGTCACCACCCCCTTCTCTCCCGCGGATGTCGTACAAGGTAAGGGTTAAGACAACAATTACAACAATGAGTAATGGGCAGCAGCGTTCCTCTTATGCTATCTAGCAATGTACTGTGATTTCCATGCCCAATAGATGGCAATAGGTTCGCGACCTATTACATTGTGTCTTAACCTGACTGGCGAAAAATATGTGTACTAATTCATTTCTGCATACCCTAACGGATATAGGCTTGATTTATGTAAGTGTGTATCAATAGCATCCATATAAAAAATTCAAAAAACAAATCTTGATAGTTTTCTTGCCTGCATTTCGTAGAGAATAATAATTGTGTTATGATAGTTAGGGAGGCGAGGTAGCTAAATGGCGTAATTCAACGGCGCCGTCGAGACCTATCAAAATCGAAAGATAAAATAATTTCGAAAAGAAAAGCTCGTATGGTAAAAACCATTTTAGCGGTGGGTTTGGCGTGTACGGTTTTTCAACAATGTTAATCGGAAGGGGTGTTAAATAGGCCCCAAGGAAGCTCCCTTTTAAAAAACTGACGATTTCGATGAATTTTTCGAAATTCTTTTTCTAACCACCAAAATCTTTGCGATGAATTTTTGAAAATGCAATAAATAAAAGTTTTTTTTAAAATACTCGAGCGCGTTAGATTTCCATAGGGGAGGTTTATCTCGGTATCCTGAAAGCATATTTCCTTAATCTGACAAAAATGTTGGTGGGTTCTCTTAATCTGATCGAAAAAGGTTCTTTGGTTTCTTTTTTTTTCCTTTCTTTCTCCTTGATAAAACGGGGAATTAAGGAATGACAATAAAGCGATACATACAACCATACTATATATTATATATGTGTACCTGTTATATATAGGGTGTACCGAAAATTCCCTTCTACCGCTTCTTTCCCCACCATCAATGTTGCGAAATAAAGGAAAAATACTGGTAGGACGGCATATTTCCGCAAAGCGCTCAGTCTGTATTACATGTTTATGGCAAATTCCTCTTTTTTGCTTCAATTCTTCACTTCGTTTTGCTTACGGTACGTCCAAAAAACAATTTGAGGATCAACAGGCTATTAAATAATATATATGAAACTGTACATGTTAATAATACTTTTGTATACAGATACGCGTAGCTTTTTCCGAGTCCACGAAAATTGACGAGAATCTTTAAAAAAAAATTGTGAGATATAATAAAAGTCACATAATTTAATTATCGTTATTTCATATAATTTTTTTTTAACCCCCTAAGTTTTCGTGATATACTCAAAAAACCGGGAGTTTGAGTTTTTATGATGCTTCAAGTCAAAAAGTTTTAACTTTGGACAAAAATGTAAAGAGACCTTTTTTGTGTAAAATAAAATTACCTTTTTTGTTTATTAACTTTTTTTTTGTAAGATGAATCGTTCGCGACTTTTATGCCGCAACGCGTTTTTCGGAAGACGAAATGGCTCCTCCACACTTCCGGTCATGCGGAAACCGGCAGATTTTGTATTTTTAGTGAGTTTTAGATTATATTCTTCAAAATAAAATAATAAAAATTCGCGCTCGAGAATGCCGGTTTAACGTTTTTTTTACAAGTTCGCGACCCTATAATTCGGCGGCGTCAAGGACTTATCGTCAGATTAGTTAAATTTAGTCTTAAAACACTAAAATGAACCCCCAATATCTTTATCTGACGCGCTCGAGTATTTCAGACTATCGATTTTTTTCTACTAATCTGTAGGCCTATTCCCTAACTTTTTTTGACAGTTGAAAATGATGATCACCGAACTATTTACTAATACATTGCTGTTATCACAGGACAAGTGTCACAATAGCATTATAGTAAAGTAGTAATGGATAAGTAAATAGTTCGGTGATCATCACTTTCAACTGTCAAAAAAAGTTAGGGAATAGGCCTACTGATCGTCTATCCTAGGCGCGCGTCACTACATATAGAGCTAAATACTTTACAAGGTTGTTCTATTAGGTCTAAGGTATATCTCAAACTGCCACGCTCGAGTATTACCGAAAATTCCCCTATTCGCCTCCCTAACTATGAGTGGAATAAACAACAGAAACCATTTGGGTTAGAACGAAACGTAATCTCGCTTAAATATAATACGTATGTATAAACAATCCCCAACTCTATTCTAAAAATTAAATTCATTCACAATGCCCATTTACGCCTGCATTAATTAAGCAGCAAAAATGACGGCACCGCGTCACATTGCGAGCTACGTTACCAAAGGAACACATTTCGATTATTTTTAGAGTCGATTACAGATTGTCTATAAAGTCGTGACAAGAATGTTTGAGGAACTAAAATTTTTCAACGGTATGAGAACACTAATGTTTTTAAAAAATATGTACGTCAGCTGTCAGAACTCATCGAGTAGTTGTTGTGAAATATTTTTCCTAATAATTATATCGTTTTGATTAAACTGCAATAAATTAAGACCAAACTACGCAGAAATATAGTAAAAATGAATGAAGTAAATCAGGGTGGTACGAGGGAAGTGATTTTTAAAGTTATCCAGCGATGTTTCACGGAGTACCAAGCTGGATGAATTGTATGGGATTTGGATGATTTATAAAGGCGAACAGCATCTATGACGTGTATGTAATCGTGTAACTGTTTGTTTATAATCTGCCTGGTGTTACAAATTTACTGAATTTAAGATTTGGAGACTAAAAAAGTCAATGTTTACATTGCACATTTTTTGGTTAGATTGACATTAGAGTCAATTCAGACATGATTCTCTAAACTTAAAACTAAATATAATATCAGTCTCTCCTCTTAATTCTATATTGAGAATGAAAGAGAAACACTGTTGTCAAATTAATCTTAGGTTTAGAGAACCGTTGTCAGAATCGACCCTATTGTCAGTAGGTAATATTTGTAGTACGACCATTTTTATTTGATAAAATTACAGTTTGTCTACAAAGTCGTGACATTTAATGAGGGAGAGTGAATGAGGGCGCTTTTATTATAATTATTATGTATACAGTTACATGTGTGTGTAAAATAGACATATGTGTACTTATTTGGTACATTAGGATGGTACAACTGAAAAATTTTATAAAATTATTTTTTTTCAGTAATAAAACCGTTAATGCACTTAATATTGGCAATCACTAAACTTAAAAGGTATCACAAAAGGCATATCCAGCTGCTAACTTTAAAGATATATAACAGGTTTATAAGTTGAAACAAAACAAAAATATTTTACTTTCAAGCAAACAGCTAAAAGTTAAAAGGTTTTTGCGACGGTAGTAGACAATTTACTTCATGCAATATCCATAAAAAAAGACCATCAGATATTGGCTGTATGAAACAAAGTTTCCATTGCCTACTCGAGCATTATAACATCGTAAGTCTTTTGACACTGACAAGTGACAATGACAATTCATTGATTTATCTGTCTGTATCTCGGAAATATTTAACCTCAAAAATTAAGAAAATATTGTCTAACTTCAAAACACCTCAATTATTGTCCCAGGAACCAGTCGAAGTATTTAATTTTTTTTTATTTTG